>CABHPQ010175765.1:0-39239 GCA_902168405.1 Peromyscus aztecus
CAAAGGGTTGCCACGGCTGGTATGTATGGAGCTGGGAACCGCATAGAGAGTGTGTCGGCCCAGAGTCAAAGCTGCTGGGGTACTATGCTAAGGGAGAGGTTTTATTTTTGTGGCTGTGACATTTTAAGGTCTCAGCGAATCTTGAAATGACATGGCCTTTAAACTCAGCAGAGGCTTTTACTGACACTGCAACCTCAGGCCCTCACTGTGGCCTGGAAGCCTTACAAGCTGCTGTCTCCCAGCCCAGGCTACTACCTTCCAGTGTCTGGCAGCGACCTGACTGGCCCTCCAGCTGCCCGTCCTGTTCTGAGAAAAAAACCAAGCCTGTGACTTAGACCTTGAACTTGTCACTCCCCTCGCCTGGCCCTCTCTTTCCTGTTAGCACAGTTCTGTTTCATCACCTGATTATGTTCATCAGAACTTTAGCACAGCTCTCGAGAAAGGCTTGTTAAATGAATGAATGAGGTCCATTTGGTTTTTTTTAAAATTCCAACTCATTGAAAGTAAAAGTACAGAGAGCTGTTAGCCATCCAATGCACTGAATAATTAACCAGGACACACTGTCCCCTTTCAGCTTCCCTGATCACTCTTAGGCCTGAACTGCCTCCAGGTCACCAACAGAACCTCTAGAAGGGTCTGGGCTGCAGTCAAGCTGCAGATGCTTAGCAATTTGGCTCTTGTGCCTGCGGCTCCTTCTAACAACCCTGCTACCACAGACGTGCTTCGCGGCAGAAAAGAAGCCGTGAAATTGCCTGAATTGAGAAGCTGACAGGAGAGCAAAGGGCCTGTCAAAACCCAACTTAGCTAAAAGACAAAAAGGCAACGCTGTTGAGCTGCTGCTGCAGCAGCGAGTTCCCGAGGCTGGAGCAGGGGAAGGATGCACTCCCCCACTTCCCTGAAGCCTTCTTTGGCTTCTACTGTCTTCCTGCATCCATAATGGAGGGGAGAGTGCAATCGCTGTGCCAGGGAAAGAGATTCCTGACAAATTAGGTGGTCAAGACGGCAACACCGTCTCAGACGCACAAACATCCTATTTGGCAGGGGAGCGTCCAGACCAGCTGTTTGGATATTTGTGAATTCAGTCACTTGTCCCCAGCAGGTACTGGCTGTCTTTGTTGCTTGGTTAATTCAGAACCACCACCGCCACCACCGCCACCACCTCCACCACCTCCACCACCACCACCTCCACCACCACCACCACCTCCACCCCCACCACCACAACCACCACCACCTCCACCGCCACCTCCACCTCCACCGCCACCTCCACCGCCACCTCCACCTCCACCGCCACCTCCACCACCTCCACCACCACCACCACCACCACCACCGATGACAATAATGAAGACAACAACAGCAACAACAACATCAACAACAGCGCCTCCTACAGAAAGCTCTGCATTCTGCAGTGTTATTCGGGACTTGGGTTCATCTCTCATGTTGTTAGTCCTTCTGGGTCAATGATAACATAGCTGGTTATAAAGAAGTCATGACCTTCTTTTTCTTGGATGCAGCTAAGCTTTGTTTTGGTCAGGACTGGGTCTGATTCTGGGGTGTCTTAACAAACGATGAGGCAGCTTATGGCCAGAACCCTGGTGAAAAAATTAGGGTTTACTGAAGATGAAAATGGCCAGCCTCTTCTCCATCCTGAGGAGGAAAGAAAGCACAGCTCTAAATTTTAAATGCCAGCCAACAACTGGTTTTGAAATTGGTATTTAGATATAGTGGTGGGGGAGACCCTGGGAAGCAGACGTCTCACACATCATGAGAGAGATTTTTCACCCCTTAGGAAAGACTCAGGTAGCCCTGAGAAATTCTGAGGATGAAATTTGCACGCTGTGTTTCCTAAGATTCCGCGTGCGAGGGTGGTGGGTTTTAAAAAGCTAGAGCGTTCAATTTGTAGGACCCCTTGGGGGTTAGGTAATAGCCTGGCAGCTTCTGCGAGTTCCACTGGCAATGGGCTCAGGAGATTTACTCCTTGAAGAATGCAAGGCGAAGTGATTTCCCAATATTTGCAAATTGGCAAGCTGTGACGTTCTTGAAAAAGCAGATGGAGTTTAGGGAGAGCCCAGAGCGGTGGCCAGAAATCCCGCACGGAGGATGCTTATAAAGTCAATTCTCCATCCGAGCAGTAGATGGCGCTAGCTGCCTTCCCGGGCAGAGCTGCAGCCTCCTTCTCTCTCTTCAGGGCTGGCCCTGGAGACTTGACCTACGAGAAGCTAGAATTGCTTGCTTTGCTTAGGAAGCACGATTGGGGGAGTGTGTAAGGAAGGGATCTGTGGCGTGTTCACGTCTTGATGGCAGCACGTAGGCTGGTCAAAGGGTAAGGCCCAGCGGTCTTGTGCGCTGTCCTGTGCTGTTTCCCAGTTGCTTCTTGGGAAGGGCTGCTTCTAACATGGAAATATCTCAGCAGCCAAGGGCACCCGCCCTACCCCAGAGATGGGACGTTTTAGCTTGAGCGAATTTTTGCTTTCTATTTCTTCCTAATAGGTGGGAGGCCCGGAGCAGCCAGGGGGTTCTAAGCATGGGGTCTATCAGCACAGGATGGCAGAGGCCGGGAGAGTCTGTATGGGAAGCTTAGCAGGACACTGCCCACCTCACCCCTGTGTACTGGGAAGGTTGTGTCAGAAGCCAGGCATCACCCCCCAGATCCGAGCAATGTCTCTGTAAACAAAGGGCCAGAAAGAATTGCCCCTGTGAAATCTTAAGTTCCAATTGTGTTGTGGAACGTTATCTATCATTCCTGGTCCATCTCAGGACTTTGTCTGCTCACACACTCTTAAAATTCCTGTTCTCCATATGACAGGCAACCTTGAATTCACGTTAGCCATAGGAGGGAAATGGTAAAAGTAAGGTTTGAGTAAGAATGTACAATATCTACACTATTAATTAGGCAAAATTAGACAAAGAGGTCCATTTGCATATGAGTGAATGCAGGATATGGCTGCTACCCTAGGCTCTGATTTGGGGTAGTTTTCCTACAATCAGTATGAAAAATGTGTGTATTTATAAGTTATGCATATATTGTTTATTTAGTTGGGGTCTATCAAGAAAACCAGAAACCATTGTAGGTTTTTCTTTTTCCCTTTCTCTCTCTCTCTCTCTCTCTCTCTCTCTCTCTCTCTCTCTCTCTCTCTCTTCAGACAGAGTCTCCATATGTAGCCTTGGCTGTCCTGGAATATGATCAGGCTGACCTCGAACTCACAGAGCTCCACCTGCTTCTGCTTCCTGAGATTAAAGGTGTGTACCACCATGCACCGCCACTGGAGGTCTTGCAAATACTTTAATAGAGGGAGTTGGTTCTACAAAGGTGGGTGAGCTGAGATGCTAATGAAGAGAGATGAAGGCACTCAGAAATACCAACCCTAGGAAACCACACCCATCCCTAAGGTTGGGGGCCAATAGGAAGACTGGTGCTATCAAGGCTTCCCAGGTAAGGCAGTGGTTCTCAACCTTCCTGATGTTGTCCCCCTTTAATACAGTTCCTCATGCTGTGGTGACCCCAATCTTAAAACTATTCTAGTTGCTGCCTCATAACCATAATTTCACTACTATTATGAATCATAAGTATCTGATATACAGGATATCTGATATGCGACTCCAAGGGGGACATGACCCACAGGTTGAGAAACACTGGGGTGAAATTTATGGCTGGGGCTGTAAGGTGAGGACTGCCCACCGGGTCTGAAGTCGTGACAGGAGTTGATGGCATGGGAGAAACACAGAGAGTGTGAAGTACCACTGCAAACAGAAGGAGCGTTCTGTTGTTCACTACTTCAGCCTTCTACCCGACTCTTCCATTGCCTAAACCAACCAGGAAGCCAGAGGTAAGACGACCTGGAGTGGAGTTCTGAGGGATCCAGTTGACAAGCAGAGGAAGGGCAGGGATGGATGGAGTGAGCCAACAGTAGACCAGGGAGAATGGTGATATGTCAAAGACCTTGCTGTGATCTGGATATTTGGATGTGTGAGTGTGTATTCGTGTGTGCACACGCATGTGCACTTGGTATAACGTTGAGGTGAAGAATGTGAACCAGCTGAGTAACACGCACAGGCAACTGGACTTCTTTGCATCTCTTTCTCTGTACACTGGGGTTGATAGTGAGTGAGTGCCTTAGCAATTTGTGAGGACTGAAGGAGGTAAGCTAGGTCTAGAACTTGGAGTGGTCTACAAAGTAGGCAGAGCTCTCTGGATGAGGTTCTTCAAATCTGTCCAGCTGTCATGTGTGGGGGTCTAGTCTGTTTTCTGACTGCCTCCAGGTTCCTGCCCTGTGTGAGTTCCTGCCCTGACACCCTTTGGTGATGGACTAAGATGTGGAAGCATAAGCCAAAAAAACCCTTTCCTCCCCAGCTTGCTTTTGGTCATGCTGTTTCATCATAGCAATGGTAACCCTAACTAGGACAACCACTGTCATTTGGAATGACTGAGTGGTAGGCATGTGTTGAGTTCAGGCAACAGTATATTTAAAAACAGTGTATGAGAGTTGACTGATGTCCAGGACGATATCAGTACCTTCACTTTACTGTGCTCAGTGTGTGTGTGTGTGTGTGTGTGTGTGTGTGTGTGTGTGTGTGTGTTGTATGCATATGTGCATGCTCCAAGGCCAGGGGAGGGTGTCAGGTGCCTACTCTAACTCTCTGTCTTATTTCTTTGAGACAAGCTCTCTCACTGGACCTGAAGCTAGACTGCCAGCCAGCCAGCCACAGAAATCCTTAGGTTAGCAGTGTGTACAGATCATGTCCAGCTTGTTACCGGGTACTGGGTTTCAAACTGTGGTCCTTGTGTTTGTACGGCAAACATTAATCACGAGCCATATCTCCATCCCCTGAGCTTGACGTTAGTTTGCTCTTTGTAAATGAAGACTGTCTAGCTCTACACAGACATTCCAGAGCAGAGAGTCCATATCTCATAACAAGGCTGCTGATGGGCTCCTGGTTTCCACACAGCCCTGTGAGTTAGATATTTCATCAACTTAGAAAATTAAGGTTCAGAAGAATTGAAAACATCCCAGTGGCTGAGCCCAGGCCTGAGCTGAGCCTTTCCTGTCATCCCTCACCTAAAGTATGGAGCAGAATTTGCTTTTCACTATGGCCAGGACTGTGGGTCTGAAATGTGAGTAAAGATATCTGTTATAGACGGCCAAATAGCCACAGCATGACCCTAGAGGGTCAGAGCCAAGAGTGTGTGTCAAATGATTCCAGGTCTAGAGTTTTCCAGGCAGTTCCAGGTATCTTTGTTAAAGGGCACAGCTGGCCAACAGGAGAGGCAGGCGCAGAGGGCTGTGGTCTTGGTGGGAGAACACAGCTCCTCAGTTCCACCGATTTGACCCTAGTGTGTCACTGTGAATGATTGCACTTGGTAATCAAAAGCTCGGCCAGTGTAGAGTGGGCTCATCTGGACAATTGCTATGTATTTGCAAGGATGAATGTGGACCATTTGTCTATGCCTCGTTGTCTCAGCAGGTCTGGAGCCAATGCTAATGAGAACGGATCCATTTTCCTACAGCGTCATTTCTAGCACGTTACACCTGGCTTTTAGAAAAACCTCTCTGACAGCCCATTACCTACAGGGACAAGGCTAAGTGCCGTGCTGGAATGGCACCCCATCTCCAGAGCTGGGTTCAGTCTGCCTTTCCAGCTTGACCTCCCTCTGGTTCCCACACATGCTGTGCTTCTCCTTTTGTGTGCAGGCTCCAGTCCCCTGCCCTCAACCTGCCTCCAACCCTCCCAGGTCAGTACCTTTGCCTGTGACATTGCCTCATTCCCCCCCCCCTTCCCCAGGTGAGGACAGTGCCGTATTCAGTTCAGGGAACCCTCTGTGCCTTTGTCTACTCCTCCCACTGAGGACACAAACAGAACTAAGCCTGCTGTTGGGCACTTACATGTAAACTCATTTACTTGTTTAATGTTTATTCGAGTGCCTACTACATACTGGGTACTGGTAGGCATGGCCATTAGGCAGTGGGTTTCAAATAAGAAATAAATCTGACGTGTAGTATGTATCAGTTTCCTGAGGCACCACAATGGCCTGAAACAACATACATTTATTTCGTGGTACTTCCAGTGGCCAGACATGTGGAATTAAGGCATTGGCAGGGTCAATTCCTTCTGGAAGCTTCTCCGAGGAAAGTTCTCTTTTGTGCCCCCATTGGCATCCGGTGGCTGACCACCACCTTGGCGTTCTCTGGCTCTCGAACGCACACTCCAGTTTCCACTTTTTTTCACACTGTATTTTCTCTGGGCTTTTCTGTTTCTCTTCTCTCGTAAGGATACTTGTTTTTAAATTTAGGGTCCTTCCTGCACCCACATGATCTCATCTCAAGATCCTCAGCTTAATTACATCTGCAAAGACCCTTTACCAAAGGTCACGTTATTCACGGATCCCCAGGGGGAGGGCCATATATATCAGGAAGGCAGGACTCACAGTGTTTTAAGCAAGAAGGAATTTGTTTTCCCTTAAGGAGAAGCCTTGGAGGTCGGTAGCTACCAGCCTTAATTTATTCCCTAACCTCTCTGCGACACTGTTATTCTTTCTCTCATCTTGGCACATGGTTACCTCAGCTCACTATATCTGCGGTGATGGGTATGTATGTGGCAGCATCAGTCACATTTACCCCTGTCGCCACCAAAGCACAAGCTTTCTAAGATCCCACACAGCAGATGTCTCCTTGGGAAGAAAGGTTTGAGTTTCTCTACTTCTGAGGTGAAGATGGGTGAGGCAGTGGTTGACAGTGTTTACCAAGGGTAGGAGATCCATGGTGACTAGCATGGAGTCCCTGTCCTCAGAGAGCTGAGAATTATTGGTCTCAATCCTCAGGATGACCTCAGATTTGTTTGGGGCTGCAAGAAACGGATTTGGGGCCGGGCAGTGGTGGCACACACCTTTAATCCCACCACTCTGGAGGCAGAGGCAGGCGGATCTCTGTGAGTTCGAGGCCAGCCTGGGCTACCAAGTGAGCTCCAGGAAAGGCGCAAAGCTACACAGAGAAACCCTGTCTCGAAAAACCCAAAAAAAAAAAAAAAAAAAAAAGATGGATTTGGAGATGGTGAACCTCATATGCACTGTCTCCTTCAATGAGGGGACCCCTCGTTCCGGTTGCTGGGGTCACTAGCTACATTCTGACTTCAGTAACAAGAACACTGGAGTCTCTGGTTCAGCTGTAGGCAGTCATCTTGCCCAAGGATACACCTTCCATAGCCAATGCCCAATCCTTACATACCTGATCACTGTGGCCTAACGGGAACAATTTTGGAGGCTCACAGAAGCACTTGGCTCCCTAGACCCCAGTCTTAAATACTCCTCTGTGGCTTCCCAACAGCCTCCTTTTTGCCTCAGCTGGTAATGAGTGGAGACAGAGGTCCAGGAAGACAGCCATGCTAGATGGAGTTAAGCATGTGTGATACACAGTTCAACAGGATAAACTGCTGGGGTGGTCACCCACATTACACACTGGAAGGAAGGGAGGAGGCAAGACTAGGGAGGGGCTCAGGGAAGATGGCCAGGAGAATCTGAGGCCAGCATGAGGATATGGAGGGAGGCAGAGAGCACCATAGCTCACATCTTCCAGCTGGCTTCCTTTGTGATGAACCTGTCCTTTTCCAGAGAACCCACAGCCACCTCCACCTGAGACTGCCTGGTCCTCCAGGGGCCAGATCTCTATTCACTCCACTGCTTTCTTGTCTCCAAAACTTCCTCCACTTGACTCATTGGAACACTGACTTTATGGGGTCATTTGAGATCGTTCAGTTTTGTGACGCATAAGCTGTTGCCTTATTGTCGCAATGGAGTACCACATGACAGATTTGGACTTTAAAGGAAATCGGTTGCCGTGGAAAGGTTTTGAAGGAAGATGATGCTGTTGTCAGTATTATTTTCACTTTAAAGGGAGGAAGGCTGTGTTGACACTGACCACAGGCACGTGTGCCAGTAATCATCTTCTAGAGGCCACACTTCAGTGTAGCTGACACTGTGTACTACAATGTATATAGGTAGGCTTCATTTCTGTTTTTAGAGTGAGGACTTCTTGCCTGCCCTGACATCAAGCTCAGTGCAGGAGGAAATACTGTTGGTCAACCTACAGGACTTGGCTTTTGTGTAACTCTTCTTTGCCACAGCCAACAGCCGTTGCCCTACCTTATTCTGTTAACAAGCCCCCTCTTCTGTTTAGAGGAACTAATGTGTGATGTGTGATGACCATAATGTGTGATGACCATAAAACTCATTCATATTTTCAGGGTTCAGGGTCCTGGGCTGTAGGAAGAGGCTTGTGGATTGGGAGGGCAACTCTAAGACCAAGGAGATTTTGGGGCACAGAGCTTACTCTTTTCCAACAGTGGATGAGATGAACCTGAACTTGTTTGTGATCCTCCTCACACCTTCCTCCCCATCACACTTTCCAACATCCCAGGCAAAGCATAGCAGAGGGCTGATCTAGGGAGACTCAGAGAGAGGCTCTCTCAGCCTCAATGTCTGTTCATGCCCGAGATCAACCCATGCTAGGAACTCCCAACTTCTAGACTCAGTAAATAAGCTTTTGCTTACGTTGGCTTGACTTGAGTGTTTTTGTGGCTTGCAGCCAGAGTTCCACCCAAGACCAGCTTCATCCAGACACTTTGTCATCTATTGCTTGCTCTGTCATTGCCATTATTGTTTCTCTCTTGTAATTTTAACAATCGGTGATAAATCAATGATGTACGGAAAAAAAATCTAACTATGAGGATGCTGGTTACAGAGTTACTAATAAATAATATCAAATATGGAAAAACACATAGCATGTGTAATAACCTGTTGTCTAGGACATGAAGTCCTGAGCATAATGCTCACAGAGGGCCTTGGCTCTACCCGGAGTTCTCATGCCCTATCCAGGAGCCAGTCCCTTGACAGTGTCGCACATCAACTCAAGGACGGGCTGACTTGTCGTTTTCAGCTCTGTCTTTACCCTTGAGACCCTCCCCTATGCGAGACTCTTGCGGCGAGGACTGCTTCTCTGTCCTTTGGGTGGGCTGCTAGAATTCTAAGGGTCAGAACTGAGCTGTGTCTCTTCTCCAAAAGAAGCAGAGAGGGCGAGTCTCCACCACATGGGCTGTTACATCGTGTTTCCCTCCCTGTGTTCAACCGACTCCTCCATGTCCTGTCTTCTGCTAACTGACCCCATGATGCAGGTCTGACAGCCAGAGCTTGCTCCCTCTGACACAAGAGACTGACCAAAAAGGAGTTTGGTGATTTTACCAGCCAAATATGGCACCCTGGTATGCTGACAATCTTACATTCAAGTCCCCATGTAGTCCAACAGATGCTGGGGAAGGCTCTCTAGAGAGTCCCTGATCTCTCTGAAGACCAGAACAACTGCCAATGAAGAAAATAACTGACGTCGACCCTCTCCCTAAGGTTTCATGAGCTCAACTCTTAGGATAGGGAGGAAGAGTGAGGAGTGGTTCCACCCTGGACAGACGTTAGCACAAGTTATTGTTCATCTCCAGGGTCCATTCAGTCTTCCAAATAAAATCGTTTATGAACTATTCGGTCCTCTTGGTCCATTCATTCTCCCTAATAATCATTTCCTAGGCTTCGAAAAGAATGGCCTACATCCTCCCCACCCCCTTCCTCTGCTCTGAAGACAGATCTATGAATATCGAAACCTCTCCGGCTAAGTGGGTAATCGCACTCCGGTGACTTCCCCCTATACACATTAAATACATCTGTATGCTGTTTTCTCCTATTAATCTGACTGTTGTCAGCTCATTCCAGCAAACCTTCAGAGGATGAAGACATTTTCCCTTTCTCTCATGATGATGAATTAGGAGCTTTCAAGGAGATTGATGCCTGAGAGCTGTGGAGAAAGATGCTGTGTTTGGCAGTGTAGTTTCCAAGCTGGAGCTCATGGCATAAACCTGTAAGAGGAAACTCAGGGAGCCACTGGATGACCTGAGGTCTACTACATGGATGCAGCCACTGGGGAAGCTATTTCCAGAGAAGGAGAATAAAGCAGGTGGGGTGATCAAGGAGGAGACAGAGTCTCTTCAGCCTCTCTTCTTCTTGGCCCCAGTTGCTTTTGGGGGGCTTGTTCTTTGCCTCATTGTGTATGTCAGGGGACATCTAAAGTCTGCACAATCCATCTCAATCTCCACAGAACTTTCACCCTAGTTGATCTTTGCCTTTTGACCCCATGGGTCCTTTCTGACTCGTGAGCTTCTTGCCTTTCTTCATCGGATGTCTGACACAGTTATTCGCTTCTCCTTAGACACATCAAGCAACTGTCCCTTAGCAAACCCACATATGCAGCCAAATCCTGAGACATCAGGTCCAAGCCAGCACCAGGCATCAGTCAAAGCAAACAAACAACAATCCCTACAGCAGCCTAGAACTTGCAACTCCCAGCTGAAGTCTAAATCTAATAAATGACTATGAACACTAACTTGGTCAAGGTTACCAGACCGAAGACATGGAGATGCCGATATTCCCATGGTGGTGTGACAGTATTTAGCTAAGTGTTCAGGGCTATAGGTGAATGAAAGCATTTCCAAATACTTACTGTCCTGAGGGAAAGAGACTTAGGTGGGCCCTTCCCTTAGGATCCCCCCTGGTTTAGCTGGCCCTTGGTGTCATCAGTATGGCCTGGCAGAAGGAGACTTGTCTTGTGCCTTTCACAGATGGCCTAAGCTTGAAGGCTTCTCCAGGGCAAGCATAAATGAAGAGAACTTAGAAATGAGGACACGTAGGATGTGAGCTTGCCCAGGGTGTGGAGGGCAAAGGGGAGTGATAAAGCCAGGCCTCTCCCGGACAGCCACCACTGGAGTCCAGGGGCAATAGCTAGGGCCACCTCAGTGGTCCAAGAGCCAGGAGTTAGCAAGATGGCATCTTCTAAGTGCCTTGGGCAGCCTGCTGCTCAGAGAGCACAGTGTTGCCGCCTCTGCCTTTCCAGGGGGACACTTCTTTGGGGGTAGTCTTCTTCCATGTCCCTACAAATTCAAACCGAGGTATGGGAACTCCCATGCTTTGTTCCATAGCCCTGAGGGTCCCGAGGCTTAGATCTTCCTGAGAAGAACTCTCTGCCCTTTGATCTTTGCTTTCTATTGTTCATCTAGAACAACGGTTCTCAATCTGTGGGCCACAACCCCTTTGGGAGTTGAACGACCCTTTTGCAGGGGTCACATAATCAGATATCCTGCATATCAGATATTTATATTACACTTCATGAGAGCAGCAAAATGACAGTTATTAAGAAGCAACAGAAATAAATGAGGACTGTATTTAAGGTCACAGCATTAGGAAGATTGAGAACCACTGCTCTAGAACAAGCACTGTGGGTTGGTATGATTCAGCTCTCCTTTCTTTTATAACCTTGTTGGGACTCTAGCTCAACTTACGACTTGCCTGTTAACAAATTCCCCAGGTTGTGTGTGAAAGAAAGAGCTCAGACGTGTCTTGCTGTATTCTTGGTGCAAAAATTACAGCCTTGGGTCCTCCATGGGAATCCTCATGCTTAATAGCTTTTGGATCAAAGAATAGGCAGGACTTGAAATACTACTCTTAACTTGCTCATCACCTGCCAACAGTCTTTAAGCTCCTACTGCCATAGGCATTAATATGGACCCAGCTAATGGCCCTCTCCTGCCATGTTGGGCCTCCCGGTCCTGAAGATTGGAGCATCATAGATAAAGATTTCCACCTCAGCAGGGCCTTCATGCTCTCAGTTACTTTCCTGAGCACCAGTGGCCAGGATTTCCCACAATCCTTTACACCCTTCAGGATATGACCTCACTTCCCACTTCTGGAATTAAAATAGTTATCAAAGGAGACATTTCTCTCCCTGCTGCCTCCAAGTCCTCTCCATCACTCCTCCTGAGGTGCCACGGTTCCATCTCTCACTTCTCAGAAAAGTCAGCGATTTGTCATGATGCTCCCTCATGGGCCTTGAATATTCGTTAGGGGTCTCCAGAGAAACATAACCAGGAAGATAAAGAGAGGGGGGAAAAGAGAAGAAGGGAGAGGAGAGGAAGGAGGGAAGAGAGGAGAGAAGAGAAGGAGAGGAAGGGTGAATTCCTTTTAAGGAGCTGACTCATGCAGTTGTGCTGGATTCTGCAGGGCAGGTCACAGGCTGGAAACCCAGAGAAGACTTGATGTTGGAGTACAGCATGGAAACAGAATTCCTACTCGCTTAGGGGGTATCAGTCTTTTTTGCTTAGGGCCCTCACCAGCTACAGGAAGACCCACTCACATATGGATGGCCAATTTTTCTTAAGGTCTGCTATTTCAAATATCATTCCCATCTTAGAAATCTCTTCACAGTGACATCTTGCCTGGTGTTTGATCAAGTAACTGAATATGGTAGCCAATCCAAGCTGACACATGAAGTTGGCTCTCATACCAGCCGTGACAACGGTCAGCAGCTGTTACTGTGTGTATTCTATATGACACCTGCGTTCCAAAGCCACCACATCCAACATCTGATTTAATCTTCTGGATGCCTTCAAGAGGGGGTGCTACTGTTATCCCCACTGCAGAGATGGCAATGTTGAGTTCCATGGTGTGAGCAGAGACTGGATTCAAGCCCCCATCTACTACTCAGATTAGGCTCTGACTCACACCGTACCACCTCTCTGATGCTCTCCATATTCTAGCTTTTTATTCTCTGATTATAACTATGTCTTAGTTGTCTTAATTCAACAAAACAAACTTCCCATTATCTTCTTCCTCCCTCCCCAGTGAAATGTCTTTGAAACAGAGTTGCATGCCTCTGGTAACCCCAACTTCTCCTTCCTCCTCAACAAACAGCATCCTGATTCAGGCTCTACCAGACAAGGAAACAGTGTTGACCAAGGCCACAAATGATGTCATTGTTCCCAACGCCAGTAGATATGGCCCTGAGATCTATACATTTATTGTAAGAATTATAATTATTGTTGCAATTATTCACTATTTTAAAAATTAGAAGAATACTCAGGTCAAGGAGGGTTTGATATGAATCCGTGTGTGGCACCCATTCTGCTATGAACACAGTTGGAGATAAAACGTGTGTGTATGAGAGAGAGAGAGAGAGAGAGAGAGAGAGAGAGAGAGAGAGAGAGAGAAACACAGAGACAGAGATGGAGAGAAAGGAAGAGAGAATATTCTGGTGTGTGTGTGTGTGTGTGTGTGTCACTGTGCACATGTGGAGGTCAGAGGACAACTTGCTGGAGCCAGTTCTCTCCTCTCACCATGTGCCTCCTCCCATGGGTCAAGATTTGGTTGTCTGGCTTGGGGGCAAACACCTTGACCCCCTGAACTACCTCACCAGCCCATGCGGTCTATACTCCTCCAAGCATGCAGATGCAAAGCTTCCTTTGTGGAGGCTAGTGTGGAAACACAAGTAGAATGGTCATGTTGTCAACCCCCAGATCAAGACCCTCACCTGACAAGCCCATGCTTTTTATGAACAAATGCAAAGGGTATTTTAAAGGAGCGAGGTTTGGAAATTCCAGGTTGCCTGGGTTTGTTACTGAGTTTTAAAGGGGGAAAAATCCTATTGGGGTGTCCCAGCAGACAAGGTTGGGCCACTCATTCCTGGCTCAGCATACCAGAAGTGAGTAATGGTAACAGCAGAAAGGGAGATTTGATCCATATGGCCATACCGGGGAGAACAGACAGAGTCACAATCACCCCAAGTCCATCTCGGGGCAACTGATACGAGCTTTAGGTTGGGAGGAAAAATTGGAGCCAAGGGCAAGGAGTGCACACAAGGAAGGCAGTCTGGTTAAGTTCCGGCTGGCTGATCATGGTCGTGTTCATGGAGAAACAGGGCTTTGGGTGGGAAATGTCTGGCACGGGCTCACGAGTGAGAACACACGGTCCTCAGCTGGTGGTGCTGTCTGTAAAGGTTGTGAGGGTGAACTTCACTGGAGGAAGTGGCTTATAGGACCTCGGGACTTTATAGCCCAGCTCCGCTTCCGGTCTACTTTCTGCTTCCTCAGTGTGGTTGCAGTGTGACTAGCCTGCTCCTGCTCCTGCCGTCATGATGGATTGCACCCACAGTATCTGTAAGCCAAGGGGAACCTTTCCCCCTTTCTTTTGTCTGAGCATTTTATCACAGTAACAGAAAACTAAGACACCCGACTGCCCGACCTCTCAACGAGGAAGAGCAGAGGTGAGATTCCTTTAGGAGAGATCTATTTTGTATAGTGGTATTCTATTTGTACTGAAATGTGATTTTATTTGTATGTTAATAAATAAAGTTGTCCAGAGGTCAGAGTTTAGCAAGCCATAGCGAGAGCTGGGCGTGGTGGTGCACGCCTTTAATCCCAGTACTCAGCAAGCAGAACTAGGTAGATCTCTGTGTGTTCAAGGATACAGTCAGCATTGGAGACACACGCCCTTTGATCTCAATACCAACCATAGAAGACTTGGAGGTCTGCACAGACAGGCCCTGACGAGGCAGTCACATAGTTACAGGCAGTGATGAGACAGCCACGTAGTTGGGTTTACAACCAATGAGAAGGAAGAACCAGAACTCTTTATAAGATTAAACACACAGGAAGTAGCTCTTTTTCGGAGAGGTTTCTTGGCGGAAGAAGCTAGCCAGCAGCACGCGGGTAAGCTCCTAACTCTGACCTCTTGGGTTTTTATCTTTACCTTGGCTCTGTGTTTCTTATTTAATAAGACGGTTAGTTACATCTACAATTTTGTCCCCATCCCCCCTTGTTGGGAGGGAGGTAGGGGACGCAGTAGTAATTACCAGGACAGAAGGTGGCAGAGGACCTGGAGACACCTTCCTGGGGCAGATGGTGCTGGGCAGGACGGCCAGTTGGAAGGAAGTGGTGTCTGGTTTTGGAGGACAGCAGCAGCAGCCTCAGACATTTCTTTCGTGATCCTGAGAGTGAATACGTCCCATTGCCTAGCAAGGAAGACATCTGGGTGCGGAACTTCCGACTTTTAACCCTCTTCCCCTCATCCTGCAGGACCGTCTCCTTGGCTTCTCTGTGGCCACCCTGTGTCTTCTCTTCACACATTTGACATGTGCAGAAACACCAAGGTTCTTGTGGCCCCAAGGCCTGTCCAAGGCTGTTCCCAGCCAAGCAGGTGGCTTGTGCGAGGGAGCAATGGGGCCGTGCCTGGACCGGCTGCTGGGAGAATGGAGAGGACAGCCTCGCAACTTGTTCTTTCAACCTCAGCAGCCATCCAAAGCTGGGAAATCATAGCAGCCCTTGACATCTCTATCAATGATGCAGCTTTCTGGGACTTCAGAGGCCAGCAGGAGTCGGGGGATAGTAGTGGCCAGGATGTTCTGCATGCATGAGGAACTGCAGCTGAGACTTGGCAGAGCCCGAAGGGTCTGGCTGCCACATTGATCCATAAATGTTCATATGTCACACAGGAGGGGAGGACACAGTGGCTGAAGTTGAGCCACCAGGCTCCAGTCTTGCCGTCTGTGCCAACATCCATGATTTTAGTTAGATGTTCTGTGAAAGAGTCTGGGGAGAAAGGAAGGTCCGACACTGCACTTTTGACCTCACATCCCTTGACCTCCAGGAAGTTATAGGTACAGGTTCCCTGCCCCTGACCTTGAGGTCCTAAAGGTGGAGATGCCGTGATGAGATCAGTGTCCTCATAAAAGGAAGAAGAGACCAGGGCCTTCTGTTCCCCAACATTCAAGGACATAGTAAGAAGGCGCCATCTGCAAGCTGGAAGAGAATCCTTAGCAGGGACTGAAATCAGCCAGCATCTTGACCTTGGATTTTGCAGCCATTAGAACTACATGAAACCAACGTGCCATTTAAGCCATGCAGCTGGTGATTTCCTGGTACAGCAGCTAAAGCCAGCTGGATACTGGGAGTATCCAGCCTCTGCCCAGACATTGCTGGTCCAATCTGGCGACCATCTGACCCATTCCCAGGCTGCTCTGGTAAACAGAGATCTTCTATGTGTGCTTTCAAGGTCCTGTACCAGCAGCCCCTTCTCTGGCCCAGGTGGATGTGATTTCTCCCTCTCCTCTTCCATGCTACTCCTGGCGCCTAGACTGTAACTATGTCATCAGTCAGGTGAGACGCAGTTCTACAGCCATGTACCCATCATTCAGCTGTCCCCGAGGGCAAGGAACAAACTCCACAGTGGTGCACACATATGCATGTTGATTGAATCAATCACGCTATGATTCCTAACCCGCTTCCTCAGAAGGTCCCATCCTCACTGTCCTGCCCTTGGAAACATGGCCCATGGGGTGCTTCCTAGCCGCACAGCCTCATTTCCCCAGCCCCAGTCCTCCTGTTCAGGGAAGATTAAGACACTGACCATCAAGCTTTGTAGCTCCTTGGGATTATTGGGGCGAGGGGGTGGGCGGATTGAAAAGACCCAATCTAGCCCTTGGAGATTCTGGTTTACTTGGTTCGGAGTGTGGCTGGAGCATTAAGGTTTTTTTTTTTTTTTTTTTTTTAACCACTGAGGATATCAACACACAGCTGAGTTCGAAGCCCCCTGGGAGTCAGGAAGTGAAGGCAGTACCATGACTATGGTCTTTCCAGTACCACCATCTGGCACATTCTATCCGTGGCTTCCA
The DNA here is from genome assembly GCA_902168405.1 of Peromyscus aztecus. NCBI lineage: Eukaryota > Metazoa > Chordata > Mammalia > Rodentia > Cricetidae > Peromyscus > Peromyscus aztecus. Next base: position 16,527 of record CABHPQ010175765.1, read on the forward strand.
GCGCCAATGCACAAGCTCCTGCCTTGGCCTTCAAACTAAGTTCCTTTGTATAAAGGGAGGCCAAGAGTTGACCCTAGTCAGGCACTGTGAGAGGCAGGCAGGACACAGTTCTGGGTTTAAGTCCCAGATGTGCTGTTTAAGTAGACGATTGACTTGAGCTGCTCAATCTCTCCAAGGCTTCATTTCCTAAGCAATAAGACAGAGCAGACACTCCCAAACCCAGTGGCTCTTCCTCACAGCTCTGTGGGGTGGTTGGACCATATGGCCTAGACTGGCCCGGCTTGATGGTCTTGGGTGGCCTCTTGGCTGTCTGATAGGTAGCTCATTGTCAAGCTGGGGTGAGAGGAAAAGCTTGGTTGGGGATTGTCTGCATTCTACCATCCAGGAGGGGACCCAGGCTCGTTCACCTGAGAAATGGTCCCTGGTTTCAAGGAGTGGCCAGTGAGCGGGTCTCAATTAGCCTGTTTGCCAAATTTACATTGGTCAATGCTCATCATGGCCAGGTCTCAGTCAAGGCGAGAGAAGCTACCAAAGAGTGTGCTTGGCTTCCCATCACCGTGTACGCTTCCACAGCCTCCCATCACCATGTACACTTCCGTGGCTACCTGTCACTGAGTATGCTCCTATGGCTTCCTCTAATGACTTCCCATCACCATGTATGCTTCCATATGCTTCCATGGCTTCCTGTCATGGCTTCCCGTCACTGTGTACACTTCCATGGCTTCCCGTCACTGTGTATGCTCCCATGGCTTCCTCTAATGACTTCCTATCACCATGTATGCTTCCATATGCTTCCATGGCTTCCCATCATGGCTTCCCGTCACCGTGTATGCTTCTGTGGCTTCCCATCACCGTGTATAATTCCATGCAAAATAAAACAAGGTTCCATTTGCTTTCTGCTATCCAGGACCTTCTTGGTCTTCTCCTGGGCACTGACGTGGCTGTTGATAATGATGAATGCAGTGCAAGTTGTCAAAGTAAAATGGAGTCACTTGTGTCAAATTTGAACAAAAAGAGAGGCAGGAGGTTATAAAGGAGGCAATCTCATGCATGTTTGTCCAGTAACAAGACATTTTGCAAGAGCTATGACCAGAACTACAACCCTACATGAAGGCTGAAGCAACCTACGTCAAAAAATATACTCATCTATTCAACCACTACCACTGAGCCTTGGACCAATGCTGCATTATTACTGATCCTCACAACCAACAATAATGGTTTCAGAGCAGCTCAGGCGACCTTGCTCAGTTTACCTTCAAAACGTCTTGTTTGGGGCAGGGAAGCTACCTCAGTCAATAAAGTGCTTGGTGCCCAAGTGTGATGACCTCAGCTTGGTTCCTAGAACCCACAGGACAACGAGGGACATCGTGGTGGTGCACAGTTGTAATCGCAGTGTGGGGAGATGGAGACAGACTCAATCATTGGCCAGCCTGGCTTAATCAGCAAGTCCCAGGCCTGTAGCATGAATCTTAAAAGTCTTATTAATAAAATCAAACCTGAAGCCGGTTCTTGGGGTGAACACTGGAAGGTCAGAGAGACAGAATAAGCCACAGCTAACCTCACCTGGCCGGATCCTCAGCTGGTCTTGTTTCCTCAGACTGGAGGCCTCTGAGTCTTCATCCAGAATGGGTCTCAGCTGAATTGCTGCTAGAAGCCTGAATGCTTAACCAGGCCAAATGCTTCTCCAGGCCAAATGCTTCTCCAGGCCAAATGCCTCTCCAGGCCAAATGCCTCTCCAGGGCAAATGCCTACCCAGGCCAAATGCCTCGAGTTTCTTCACACCTTATATACCTTTCTGCTCTCTACTACCACTCCCTGGGATTAAAGGCTGGTTTACTGGGATTAAAGGTGTGTGTCACCACGCCTGGCCGTTTCCAATGTGGCCTTGAACTCACAGAGATCCAGAGGGATTTCTGTCTCTGGAATGCTAGGATTAAAGGCGTATGCTACCACTGCCTATCCTCATGTTTAATATTGTGGCTGTTCTGTCTCTGACCCCAGATAAGTTTATTAAGGTACACAATATTTTGGGGAACACAATACCACCACACAGGCCAATGAAAGATCCTGACATTTGAGATTGTGTCCGGTCTCCATTCATAGGCGCCCACAAACATCTGTGCACCTACACACACATACAAATACCCATATGCATGCAGGCAGGCACGTGCATACTCATTAAATTTTTTAAAAAATGTCTTTGCCCTCTTTTGCCTCTCCAAATACCTTCATCTATTGGCTCAGCCCTTCAGACTTGCAGTGTCCATGATCAAACTTTCTTTGGAGAACATCTCTCTGTTGATTGGTACATTGATTATGGTCACAGCATATAACACAATACCCAAGACTGGGTAAATGATGAAGAGCAGGGATTTATTTGGTTCATAGTTCCAGAGGCTGGAAAGGCCAAGACCATGGTGCTGGCAAGAACCTTTGTGGAACATCACCCCATGCCCAAAGGCAGAAGGGCTAAAGAGTATGAGATAAGAAGATCAAGAAGTAATTTTAGCAACTTACTCTTGGGGCAAGGAACCCACTCCCTTGTCATGACATGGGCCAATCCGTGAAGACAAAGTCCTCATGACCTACACACCTCTTATCAGAATCCATCACCCAACCCTGACCTGTAGGGGATTAAGTCCCCAGCATATGAACTTGAGAGGATGCATCCACACTATGGCAGTAGGTCCCCAGCTGGAGCACCTGTCCAGCTTTTCTGTTCTTCCGGGTCCTTCCTCGGGTACTCACTTCTTTTCCTTTCCTTCCCAAACGCTTTCCTCTTCTCTCCATCCTGCAAAACATCACAGCTCTCTTTTTAATGAAAGAATTCATCTCCTGTTTGCGACATTAGACCAACCTTTACCTACAGGTGTGGGTGGGAAGGGTCCTCTGCACCTGGGCTGTGCACTCGGAGTTCCCACCCCCAACCTTATCCAAACGAGCTCTTCGAGCTATCTAACCTGATGCTTTGCCTGAGCAGATGTGTATGAGCAAAAATCTTCTTTGTCATCTTAACCATACAACCACTTGTAGGTTTCCCGGGATCTGTGAGGCAGCTCTCAAGGTCGTAGAGGGCTGGTCAAACTCCTGGAGCTGTGTGTGGTGTAAGCTCCAGATAGAGTGCGTGTTACTATTTCCGTATGTCAATGCCCTGAAAGGATGCTCGGCCAATCAGCTCTTCTTGCAGCGGGAAGAATCATCCCACTGCAGTCATGGCCTGCTCTGTGAACCCTAGGCGTGAGCAGAAATAGATCCCCCAGGTTTACTTAAAGAAGACACACGTTAGAGACACGAGATGGGAGTTTTAGACTCCAGAATGTGCTAATTGTCCCTGAAAACTGCTACACTGACCAGCACACTTCACTTGTAGAGACTTCAATTTCCTTATCTGTAAAATGAAGAGATATCAGAGTATTTTTTCTCCTGTTGAGGTAAAGGTGCTTTGAACAAAACACACTGGTAGGTTACAAATGTCCTAATATAGACTATCTCCATATGTAGGCAAAATATTAAACTCGTTTAGACAAACGCCTTCTAAAAATCAAAGCAAGACCAACCAACCAACCAACAACAACAACAAAAAATTCCACAAAAACCGAAAACCGTACAGCCACCTCTAAAGTCAAGCGTGTGGGATCTTGTGCGAGAGATACAGGAAGGAATGAGTCTCTCTCCGCTGGGAACAGGGGTGGGGCACTTGAACCAAGCTTCGATGGAACTCCCTTTGGGAAGACAAGCTTGAATTTTTAAAAAGCTAACGATGTACAAGCTCATTCACCCTCCAATACCTTGCCCAGTTCCTCAGGCCCCTGTACCAACCATGCCCGCTGTCCTCTGCCCTGTTCTGATACTCATTCTGACTCAGAGAATTAAGTAAAGGACTTAGCACAAGGCTCTTTTGTAGTGTGCCATCAGAAAGGGAGACAGACAGCACAAACCTCTGCCTACCTGTGACGTGGAAGAAGGAAAACAAAGCGGTCCCGAAGTTTGATTGTTTCCCTCAATGCCTGTCTTATTTGGGACCTTGGCTTTGCTTGGCTGGAATGTGTTACTGTTCTGGCTCTCTTTAAGCTTCTGGTCTAGCCTGGGCTTGGCACTCAGGTCACTCTTCCCCCAGCCTCAGGGAACAGGACGCCTGGACTTGGTCATTAGGTCTAGCTGAGGAGTACAAAGACGTTTTTCTGTGATTAGTACATGATTTGGTTCTTTGTATCAACAGTGAGTTGTATGAGAGACTTCATTCATTTTTTACCACACAGTGAGAGACAGCATTTCCCCCACAGGATTCAGGACTGGTATCGATTGTTTCCCAGAATTCCATGCAACTGAAACTAAAACAGAACTAAAATTAAAATTCACTGAGGGGGCAAAAAAGAAAAAAGAAAAACCCTTTGAGAAGATCATCCCCAGAAGTTTAAAAAAAAATCATTTCTTCCCCCCAAATGAGCCACAAAAATGTATGGCATTTTGAAGTCTGTGCAGGTGTGTGTATAAGACCCAATTCTGAAGCTCAAAAAAAGTAGTTTAAGAAAAACAAGAGCTTTGTGTTATGGCAAAGTCCAGGATGGATCCATCTTCAGTCATTGCTGTATTTGGGGGCTCAGAGGATGCTCTCTGAGCTGTCTTTCCCTCTCACCCAGCTCTGGGTGCCCTCGTGTCTCACAGGCTCTCCCCATGTGGTGTCAGCATGACCTCCAGCAGCTTCAGGCTTGCATTCTGCCAGTGGCATGACCCTCTAGGAATGTGTGCTGCTTTCCCATAGTCTGCAAAAGCCTCAAGCTCGTCTCACCCATGAGAGTACTAACCAGGCCCGATGCTCGGCTTCTGAGGTCAGACGCGACCTGGTATGTTCAGGATAGCGTAGCTGTAGACCCAGGCTTGTCTCTCCACAGCCTCAGTTGGATTTAGCATCTTTTGCTAAACTGACAAGTCTGACTGACTAGGTCCCATCACCCTCTCGAGAAACAGGGTTGATGAGACGGACACAGAAAATTACATAGACCGAACTGGGAGAGGATCGACTCGACAGAGGAAAGTTAGTTGATCTTATCCGAAAGGAAAATGGAAGGAGAAAAATCACGCTGGCTGGTTGTGTAGACAATCATCTCCCAACCCTCCAAGCCCATTTGCAGACATTTTTCTTCTGTGTCCACCAACTGCTAATGTTCACAGATGCCACTGTCCCCCAGTTGGCTGTGGGCAGTCTGATATATGAGGAGCTGTCCATCAAAGCAGAGGAGTCCAGGACTTGGCTCCCTCAATGCCCTGTGAAACAGAATGGGAAGAGGGAGTGAGCTTGGCAATTTGTTTTTCATATTTCAGCTTGTTCTGGACGCCACGCGAGCTGTATGCGTTGGCTCCTGACTAATGAAAACAGAGGGGAGCCAGGCTGGAAACCTGGCTGTGTTTCTGTGCACAATTCGGTTTGTTTGTTTAGGTCTCTTTTTATTTGTTTTCAGATGACTCAGATAGGACTAGCTCGGGCCTTTCAGAGCGAAGAGCTCATAAGTGGATTCAGGGGCCAGGGCTTTGCCAAGGGCAGAGAGACTTGGCTCCTGGGGCATTTTCCCATCCAGGGGTTTCTCAGACTTTCAAGTGGGGCTGGAAGCATGCCGTTCCAAGCCAGATTATTTTTTCTTAGCAGACCCCAGTCCAGGGTCGTAGCTGGGCCAGGGGTTGCAAACCTCTTACATACACAAAGTCCTCCAACAGCACACAGGGCACCTATTGTGCAGATCTGGGCCAGCCTCATCTTGATGGCTTTACCGTCTGCATCCTTCAACTTCTCTGGAAAGGTTTTCCTGTGCCTGTCTCCCTCTTACCAGACAACTCACTCCCTTCCTCGTGCTCTGGAGGCATCTCTAAACTGCTTTCAAGGTCCTCAGCTCTGTTGCCGAGGTGCAGAGCCGGCAGCCTCCTGGAACATGTAGGACTATGTACAGCAGAAGTAGCATAGCACCTCGCTGAGCTTGTCCACCCAGGGGGCCAGCTGTCCAGTAGATCTGGCAGTCGGGACCTTAGAAGAGGTGGACAGTAGCCTTGTTCTCCTGGAAGAACAAAATTTGAGGCAGGCATCAGGAAGAACACAGCAGTCTCTCTCAGAGCTGGAGTACTCTTTTCCAGCACCTTCCCCGACAGGATGAGTCAGGACAGCGGTATAAGCCTGGTTCTTTTCAGATACTAAGAATTTTGCCCACATGAGAGTAGTCTTTTGTTTTGTTTTGTTTTGTTTTTAACACTGCCTGGAAGCTGGGGCCTAGCCCTAGCGGGGGCGATCTCCCCTGCCCCACCACTTCCAAGAAATAAAGAACAACAGGCTGATGTGCTGGCCAGAGACGCACCCTCTTTAGACCCACCAGGGAAAGTTCTGGTCACCGACCCGTCACTTTAAAATGCTTACCTCTGCAGAATCTGTCCACAAACTCATCAGCACTGATGACTCTCCACTTATGGTACTACAGGTTATAGTTAAAAGTATTCAGAATCTTCTAGAAGAAAGACTTAATTAACTTTACCCAAATTCACATAGTTGAGGAATTAAAAAAACAAACAAAACAAAAAACCACTGTCCTTCACTTTATCTCAGGATCCAGTGCCACCTGTCTGACCGTCTGCACCTGTTGCAGCCACATTTGGGTGTTAGGTGACAGTGGGGTAGGTAATAGCCCACATCTCAGCAGACCCTACCATGAGGACACGGATGCAGGATCCTAGGGATGTGAGCCCAGGGTGAGATGAAAACCGGTAAGATTTCATTGTCTTGAAGTATGCTCCTGCAGTGGGCCCCAATAGACCAGACTGACAGTCAAAATGGAGTCACGCAGACCAAAAGCCAGACTGAAAGGAAGTTATAATAATCCCATCTTCCCAGAAATCAGGAGAGAGCAGCCGTGGCCAACATTCCCAAGCAGGACAATGGATCCCTTTTCCAAAGACTGTAACCTGAGGTAGCCTGCTGGTGGACAGTTATTTCCACAGTCTGCTCTTTGCTCTTTATTTCTGTCCTCTTTCCCTCCCTTCTGTCTATAAAGGTGCTCTTCTCCTTAGTGCATTGGGGCACATCTTTATTTCAGAGAATAAAGTGTCGCCTGGTTCTAGAACCACAAGATAGAGCCAGCTAGGAGCTTCAGAACTCCAGTTGGCTCCCAAAGAGGAAGTGATTCTGAGAACTCAGGCAGGAAGCAGAGAGAGCAAATTTAATATGGGGCAACTACGAACTGTCAGAGCCCAGCCCCCGGGAATGTGCTTTCTCCCCAACCTCCTAAAGCAGTGGTACTGAGTGGGGACCCAACGAGTGTTCAAATACCCACGCCTATGGAGGACATTCGCATCCAAACCACCACACCCAACAGACAGCAGCTGAAGGGAGAAAGGGGTTATTTGGGCTTGGAGTTTAAAAAGAACTATAGCGCCGGGTGGCGGTGGCACACACCTTTAATCCCAGCACTCGGGAGGCAGAGCCAGGCAGATCTCTGTGAGTTCGAGGCCAGCCTCATCTAAAGAGTGAGATCCAGGACAGGCACCAAAACTACACAGAGAAACCCTATGGTCATATTTTATTTGTGCTGAAACATGACTTTATTTGTACGTTAATAAATAAAGTTGCCTGGAGATCAGAGGTCATAGCCATTAAGCAGAAGTCTGGCAGTGGTAGCACACACCCTTAATTCAATCACATAGCAGGCAGAGTCTCTGTGTGCTCAAAGACACAGCCAAGCAAGGTGACCTGAATTTTTAATCCCAGTACCAACCGTAGAGACCTGGAGGTCTGTATAAACAGGCAGTGACAAGGAAGTCATGTGGTTGTGTTTAGAGCCAATGAGAAGGCAGAACAGAAAGGCAATAAAAAGACAGGTCACACAGGAGAAGGTCTCTCTCTCAGGGGAAGCGACGGCAGTGAGTGGTAAGCTAAAGGGACTCGTGGCTCTTGCTCTGATCTCTTAAACTTTAACTCTGTATTTGGCTCTGTGTTTCTTATTTACTAAGACCATTTAGAATTTCATCTACAAAACCCTGTCTCAAAAAACCAAAAAATAGAAAAAAAAAGAACTATAGCCCCACCATGGCACAGGAATGGCATGGTGGCACCATAATGAGGCAGCTGGTCACACGCTTGCTGTTAGGACACAGAGAATGGACAAGAAGTGAGGCTTGGCTATAAAATCTGAAGGCTCACCCCCTGCAGTGGGGCTCCATCTCCTAAAGTTTTTACAACCTTCCAAAACAGCACCCCCAGCTGGGGACTAGGCGTTAACACATGAGCCTATGGGGGACATCTCGTATTCAAACCTCAACTCTGATGTAACAAGTGCTGAAAGGAAAATGTTTCATTTAAACTCTCAATGTTTTTCTGATCCATTCACTTAGCAGATGTGTATGGACTGTTCTCCCGTAGCAGGAAGTTGGTGTGGTGTTGAATGAGAGGGGAGGATCACAGAAGATCACAAAGGTGGATCACAGACGAACCCAAGATCACAGCACACACTTGGGCCATATACCCAGCACAAGGAGAAATGATTTGTCATTATTAACCTTTGCTTCTTTGTTTCGTTGTCTCTTTTTTCTTTTTCTTTGTGTGTATATCTGTGTGTGTGTGTGTGTGTGTGTGTGTGTGTGTGTGTGTGTCCCCACATGTGTGCAAGTGCCAGCAGAAGCCAAGAGAGGGCGGGCATTAGAGCTAGAGTTAGAGGTGGTTGAGAGCTGCCTGACAGGTGATGGGACTGAACTCTGGTCCTTTGCAAGAACAGCAAGTGTTCTGAACCACTGAGTCATCTCTCCATCCTGGTTTTGCTGTCTCTTGAGTCCACATCTCCCTTCTGCATCCAACTTGTTTCTTTTCATGGATCTTTTAGCAGCTTTCTCCTGGTGTCTGTAAGTGGTACACTCTTGGTCAGGGGCAGATTCATCTTTCTGGAGGTCTGACGTGGATGTAACTCGAGGTCTTCTTTAAGAAGAATAATCCAGACTTGGAGTATAAAATTAAAAACGGGAGCTAATAACAGACAGTGAAAAAAAAAAAAAAACCTCAACAGATCTACTTCAGAAAGCTGAGAAATGAAATGAACATTATAAAAATCTAGAAACATAATACTTTTAGTAGTTAACTATATATCATTTTCTAACTTCTACGTATGTTGGTGACATTGGAATGACACAGGCTTGGGAGGTGTGGAGATGTGTTGGCCTACATGTATGTTCAGTTTTAGGTGCTAGATTTGGTGGTTTATAGTCATTTACATGTATACGACTTTTACACTAGATGTATGGGTGTTGGCCTGGCCCCCAGAGAGTCTCCTCTTGTACATATATTGGCTAACTGGGCAAACAGTTTCAGGATGGATGGGGATGAACCTGAGATGCCCCGTACTTTAAACCTGGGCGTATCTTCCTTTCATCCTTACAAGGGCAGCTGTCAACTTCCCTTTCCAGATGCTGATACTGTGGACTTTCCAGCCCTCATTGTCTTCCACATGGCTCCACTGGGTTTCTCCAAGAGAGTGCAGAGGAGCCTGGAAGAAGGGGGTCTTGATGAAACTGTTGCTTCAAAAGGTAATCCTGGCTGCAATGTGAGAATGGATTTAAGTTGCTGGAAGAGTGGATGGAACTCACTTGCCAAGGTGAAAAAACGGCAACCCAAATGAGAATAGATGAGAGAATTTATGTATGACTTATTCATTGAGAATTTCATACAGGTATGAAATGTGTATTTGGTCATATCCACAACTCACTTCCCCATCCCACATGGCCCCACATACCCCCTTCCTATTTCTTGTCTTCTTCTTCCTCCTCCTCCTTACCCTCCTACCCTCCTCTGTTTTCTCCCCCCTCCTCTCCCGCCTCCTCCTTCTTCTGTAAATAACCCATTGAGTCCGATTAGCTTTGCATAGTGCAGAGCCATTGACTGGAGCATGGACAGCCCTACTAGTGGCTACATCTTCAAAGAAAAATGACTCTCCCTGTGCCTAGTGGCCATCAATTGCCAATAGCTCCTCAGCGAACCCCTCCCAGATGAGATACTCTTGAGAGGCTGAGAGAACAGAACTTGCTGTATTCGCAGAGGGAGAGAGACCGTTCTAAGGATGGTGGGGTAGGCAGCTTGGCAAGGAAAGCTGCCGTTTCCTGGGGTAGGTGGAGAAGAAGGAGAGGGGGTTGAGAGATCCCTCAAGGAAAGCTGGGAAGCTAGCGTTAGCCTTGCTGACATTCAGATACTCAAATAGTTGTATTCAACTTAAGTATGATAATATAGGTTGGACATGGGAGAGTGGGCCGTACCTGGACACTCGGCTTTGGAACTCCAGTGGCTGTTCACTCTGTAAAATGCTTCAAGTGAACGCCAGTGAAGGTCGTCACGGCAGAGCAGACAGAGGTGGAAATACCAGTGTGCGGGCACAACTGAGCCTGGGTGATGAAGAGAAAAGGCTGGTGCTATTAGCCTGCTGCAGGAGCTGACACAGGAGAGTCAGGGGCCCGAGGAGGGCCACTGGAACAGAGATCCAAGTACTAATTAGAAGGAGCTTGGCGGTGAGGAGAACATTCCAGTCTGAGGGAGCAATGTGGACAAAGACCTACAGAGAAAGGGCCACACTGTTTGGAAGCTAAATAGGTAACAGGTATGAAGAAGCCCAGGACACCTGCCTGGGGAGAGAAAAGTTTCCTCTGCGTGAGAATAAATGAGCAGCTTCCAAGATTCCCTTTTTAACTCTCAAATTCTACAGTTTTGTCATCCTTTTGAGTTCCAGCTTTTTGGGAGAAGGAAGGAACCATCCAGTTAATTATAAGAATAGAATAAACCTTTCTTAGGGCTTACTGTGCTGAAAAAAGTTTTTTGTCATGTTTGTTTTTCTGTTTGTCATGTTCATCTATCTACCTGTCAATCAACACATGGTATGTGTATAGATAATATCTGCATCCAAACATGGCATACCTTATTTCTAGTCATGAAGCATTTTAGAGCTACTACAGTCATCATGACCTTTACTACTTCAGTACATGGCTCGCTTGATCATAGAAAAAGATCAAATTCATGACCGGGTCTGGAATGCAGAGCTCTGGCGCCCCTGGAGATGTGAAAAGCATTTGATAGCAAACCCATGTCAAGCACCTCTGAGTGCCAGGTCCGGTCCCTTGCCCTGTGGACCCTGCCTGACAGATGAGGCAAGTCAATGAGTAGAGACTGACCCCGAGAAGGTCAGAGTGGTGGCAGGTGGAAGCAGAGGATGCTTGGGAGTCTCCTGGGTGAAGACGCCTCCCGTCGACCCCACATCTGTTCTCTTCATTCTCATTAACTGTATCTCTCTACCACCCAGGTTTCCAATGCACTCAACCCCAGACCCCCCTTGAGACAACAAAGAGACATGAAAGAGGCCAGGGGCTGGGAATTCTGGAGAAGGTTACGAAAGCAACCGAGCCCAGACAGAGAGGCTCCACACGCTTCTGTGCTTGATCCTTCCTCCTTCCTGCTGTGAGGAATGTCATTGTGAAATCCAGGGCCCAGCAGCCATCTTGAAGCCATGAGATGACCTCAAAGATGAGGGACAAAGTTCAGGATGCTGGAGCAGTATGGTGTGACGCTTTTTCTGGAGAGATGTGGCCATACGTCCTCTTATAGATAGAGGACCAAACGTAATGATTATAACCAAGCCCAATTTTAAGAACCAATGAGATTATTGGGGTTACTTACGTGGATGTGGGTGAGCAGAACAGGGACATGAACCACTCAGAGGCCACTACATCATCCAAACCCCACCCTAGTGTGGATGATGATTGCCAAAGCTGGGAGCCTGGAGCTTTCTGCATGATTGGCTGGCAGATCAGCAGGTGGGAGAGTCTTCTGTTCTCCTCAGCCCTTAACGTGTCTATAAACTTGGGACTGAGGGATCTTGTGAATCTGGTAAGTTTCAGAGATTTCCAGAGACTTCTAAGTCACCTACTTCCTGAATCTTAATGAGCTTCCCTTTAGAACTTTGGGAGTCCTAATAGCTCCCCCCAGGATGGACTATTTCCATTCAAAAAAGAAAGAAAGAAAAGAAAAAGAAAAAAAAACCCTGCTAAACAACAGACAGCAAGACACAAGCCTGAACAAGGTAGAGCCATTGTCAAGGCTGATTGCTAACTCCAGTCTCTGTGAGAAGAGACATGAACTGTTGCGATTAACTAGCATTTGTGTGACATGTAGCTGCCTCTAGTCCCAGCTGAGAGATAATCTGCCTTGTCTTGAGGATCTGGGGTCAGTTCTCCATGGACCATGAAGGATAAGGTAAGAAATAGATCAGAAGGTGAACTAAAGACTCCACAGCATCGATTTTGTCTTAACAACAGCAGAGAGCCTCGCTGGTGTTCAAGAATTTCAGTCCAATTTTAAAAAGCATGAGTGGGCTGGGGAGGTAGTAAAGCTGGTAGAGTACAGGCAGGGAGGACGGAAAAGGGCGTGGTGATGTGCAGCTGTAATCCAGGCACTTGGGAGGTGGAGACAGGAAGATCAAAAGTTCAAGGTCACTCAACTACTTAAAGAGTTGGAGGCCAGACCAGGATATACGCGATCCTGTCTTAAAAAATAGAATAACCCCCTATAAAAAAAATCAGACACCCCAAACAATTAAACAAGGTTCTAAAAGGAAGGACAAGTCTGAAGACAGGAAAACTAGTCAGAGAGCAGATGCAAGGCTCAGTAAGGAGAGGTGAGTTCCTGACATGATGCAGCAGAGCAGGCCGGGGCTGTCAGCAGGACCTGGGCCCCAGTGGGCTTTGCTGTCGGCTAGCTACAGACATGGAGCAAACAGCTCTGCCTCTCTTTTACTTGTCTGTTTCTATAGGATTCATTTGTTAAACATGTGTTTACTGTGTGTACGCGTGTGCGTGTGCGTGTGCGTGTGTGTGTGTGTGTGTGTGTGTGTGTGTGTGTGTGTGCATGCCTCCTAGGGTGCACACACGGAGGTCAGAAATTAACTTGCTCAATGGGTTTCCTATTTCTACCACATGGGTTTTGGGGATTGAACTCAGGTCATCTGGCTTAGTGTCAAGTGCAATCTTGCTGGCCCTTCATGCAATTTTCTTGTTTCTTTGTTTTTCCAAGACAGAGTTTCTCTGTGTAGCCCTGGGTGTCCTGGAACTCTCTCTGTAGACCACCAAACTGGCCTTGAACTCAGAGATCTGCCTGTCTCTGCCTCCTGAGTGCTGTGACTTAAGGCATGCACCACCACTGCCTGGCCCTTCATGGGATTTTAAGACAGATCAACCAGGCTTCTGGGCCACAGCACAGCAGCACTTGGCTTGTAGCACTCACTTACTCATTACCATTCCTGGAACCAGTGGCAGCAGTGAACGGCACACTCCAGGACATCTAGGTAGCAGGTGGACCCAGAGTCCTGCCATCAGAAGAAAGACATGAGAAACCACTCATGGAGAAGACCACGGGTCAGTCTGAGGACTGTGGAGGTTTAGCGGACCAGAGTTTGAACATGAAATAGACCAGAGAGCCCCTGAGACAGATGGGACCATATACCTCAGCTGAGCACACAATGCAAAGAGGAGATGGTCAAGAGGGACCTCTGAGGCCGGGGAGGTGAATGGAAAGGAGTCAGCCAGAAGAGTGGACCAGACCAGATGCAAAGTCATAGGAAAGGCCCTGGGAGGGGTCCCAGGACACTCCAGTGAGAGAGATGTTCAAGAAGGAAGTGATAACCGCCGAGGGTGTCACAGACCTCCAGGGAGAGCTGAGAAGCGGGCACAGGGTTGGGGTCACCACAGGACTTCAAGGCACATCTGATGGCTGGACCAAGTGGGACAAAGGAGCAGGAAAAAGAACCCATGGCAAAGACAAGAGAAAGAAAGTGACTCCGTAATGGAAGTCAAAGACAAACATGGACGGAAAGAAGCCCAGGGAGGTGAACGGCAACATGGCTGACATCCTCTGGAAGAGCTGAAATGGGTTGCATTTTCTACCTGACCTGAACGGAGGGAATGGCTTCCAGCAGCGTGGGGAGCCCTGATGTCCAGCAGGAACCGTCTGGAAAATGAAAGGGGGAAGCTTTCCGTTTGTACTTTAGGGGACAGAGGGCGCCAAGAACTGGATCAGACAGAAAAAGAAGGTGAGCGAAAGAGACAGACAGATATGACTGTTTCTTACAGAATACCAACACAGGGCCAAAGATGGACAGACATCCTCAGTGCATCCCTACAGGGGGGCACCCCTGTCCCCCGTTCTATAGAGCTCTGTTATTCACAGCCCATAGTGGTCCAAAACTAGGAATGGATATTTCCAGAAATAAACCATTGTAGGTTTTAAATGGCTTGTCATTCTAGACAGTGTAAAAGGATCTCAAAGCATTCTGAACCATCTGTCCCAGGGCGCGACCTGCCCCTGAGGCCGTGTCTGTCTCCTGTTAGCTGGCTCAGTTTTCAGGCTGATAGTCACAGGGTCATAGTGCCAAGGTCCTAGACACTCTTGTTTTACCTGGTCACGGCCTCAAAGGACAAGAGAGGTATTGTGGGAGGTTGGCTGTGCCAAGAAAAAAACACCACACAGGGCTTCCTTAAGTAGAGAGATAGTAGACATTTTGAGAGAGAGCCCACACTCACAAAAGGTTTATTGCAACATATTATTATAATTATTGTCCTCGTTTATTATTAGTTAACTTGTTGATTTCTTTCGGGGCATAACTTAATACTTTATTTTTTTTTTGGAGTCAGGGTTTCACGTAGCCCAGGCTGACTTCAAATTCGCCGTGTTGCAGAGAAGGATGACCTTGTTCCTCCTGCCTGTAGCTCAGGCACAAGTCGCTATAACCGCGCTGGGGATGAGCCCAGGCCCTGGTACAGTCTACCAACTGAGCTAGCCCCGGCTATCTAGGCCCAATTTATAAGCCACACCTTCTGCTAGGAAAGAGCACTGCCTGGAAGCAGGAAACAGGGGTACCTTCGGGCCCAGAAAAGCTGCTGGTGTCCCAGATGGTCATGGAACTTTTTGCACACCAATAATGGGGTGCGGTGGCACCAAATGGCCAGAGCTGATAGACTCTGGGGCCTCCGTCCCTGCTTTTCTAAGCCCACAGAGGTACCCACTATGCCGAACTCCACTCTTGATGCGGGGGAGGGGGGGGCGCAAAAGATTAAATGGAGACACAGGGAATGTTTCCCAAAGAGGGAAGACAGGTTTAATTGAGCCGCCCTCACCCTACCCCAGTCCCGCACCTCCTAGTACTGGAAGTGCCTTGATCGTTCTAACAAGGGCAGTATCCTTCCTCTGCTTTTGTTTTTAACTTAGGGGACAGTCTCTTTTAAGTTGTGGAGACTGTCCCCGGCCTCCAAATCCTCCTGCCTCAGCTCTCAAGTAGCCGGGCTTACAGGCCCAAGTTGACCTGGTTGATGATTTTAATGGGGATGCTGAACTCAGGTGAGCGCAGGCAGGGCGTCTCAGGAGTGAGGAGCAGCTGCCGGCATCTCCCAGGAGAGGGCAGCAGCGCCACGTGCAAAGAGGACGGCGACTTCTGTAGGAGGGAGGGTCCCAGAGGAGGCGTGTGCGGCTGGGGAAGTCCAGTCGCGCCCTCTGCACCTCCCACCCGACCTGCTAGCGCCTTTCTTCCGGAAGCTGCTACCTTTCGGTGAGGCCTCCGGGCCTGGGCATCGCCTCTGCAGCTATTCTCCAGTTTCCCTTATCCCCATCCCCGGTGGGCTCGCCTCTGTGGCCCACCCACCCCTGCTCCTCCATCTCTTCTCCACATGGCTCATGATTCTGCGCGACCTGCATCCCTGCCAGGAAGCCCAGTTGCATACAAAACTGGTCCTTTTTCACAGCCCCGAGGGTTGCACACATCCCACGTATAACCCTGCTGTCCCCAGAGCTCCAGGGAAGTTAGGCTGGACAGATACAACTCCCTTGGCACAAAGGATCCTCGGGAGTCTTTCTTTTGCCGAGGGTTAATCTGGCCCCTCTCTTCTGAGTCTCACCCACTAGTTACTGGCATGGGAGGATAAGTTCCCTGTCCAATGCAGTTAAACTCTGAAGAGGTATTTTAAACCTTGGTTGTAGCCGGAGTCTTGCCGTGGACCGTGGAGCCCGGCGGGACCAGAGAAAACTGCCGCTCACTTGGTTGTTTGGGAAACTCTCAGTGGCTCTCACACCCCTGTTCTATCTCTCTCCTAGAGTCACTAGGTGCACTCAACAAAAAGTCCTTTCCCCCTTGTAGCCACCCAGCAGGGGGTTATTTGATTCCAGGATGGGTGTGACCTGAGTTCCCAGAAGAAAAAAAAAAAGTCACAGCTCTGTTAAAGACTCTCCAGGGCTGATGGACTGATTAGAATTCCGTGGTTATGGAAAGTTGGAATGCTGCAGATCCAGACTCCGCTATCTTTAGTCCTCTTACTAGCCACTTATCACTTCCCTATCTGCTGTAACATCCTTTCTTACTGTCAGTAAATCCTTCTGGAATGCAGGAACAGAGCAGAACCTGCACCAGCCCCCAAACTAAGAATGCTATCAGATAGCGCCTGAGACCCTAATCATTTCCCTTGCTCTGGACCTGTAGAGGTCTCAAAACTGTTTCCACATTGGAATATGTTGTTTGAGACAACTGGAACCTGCGTTCCCAGGCTATGGTCACTCATATTTGAATCATGGAAGAGTCAATTGTCTTATTCCCTTTGAAGTGAGAGGAACACTTCTGTGTCGACAGGAAGATGTCTGTGTTTTGCTCGGGTTATGTACCTCCTGTTGGCCTTTCAATCTTTCAGCCATGAGCCAGCCATCCCAGCGATTCAGCCTCCACTGGGCCATAGCTCTAAAATTCTTCCTATGTATGTATGTACACCGGCTTTGTGGCCTGGGAAATCCACCTCGTGTGTTAGTTCAGAGGTCGCCTCGTCTCACAGTACCAATGCTGTGGTGGGCCCAGGATGTCTGTTATCTGGGGGAAGCTACATTCTGGGTCCTCACTTCCAGGCTGACCCCTGTGGCTCCTGGTCTGTGGTTATAGCTTCCTGGGTTCTTTAAGGGAGGAAAAACATTGATTCCTAAACCAGTTGCCATCAGCCATTTCCTTCTCTTTTTCTTTGAGATTTCCAGGTACACAGAAAGGGCAAACTTCTTGACTTCCCTACTTCTTCCTGGTCCCTGACCTCTTTGGTCCTCTTAGCTGGCTTGGCGTCCTGCAGTATAGAGAGAAACACTTAGAAGCGGACACTTTGGACTTTATCTTGACAGGTGAGAGGTAGAGGAAGAATTTGAAAACCCCGTCTCAAGGACACGGAGGGGAATTGCTTTCTGAATAATCCTATTCTACATTTATTTATTTATTGGGAATGTGTGTGATTGGCTGGGTGGGTGCCATGGTGTGGGTGTGGAGGTCAGAGGACCATGGTGTGGGTGTGGAGGTCAGAGGACAACTTGTAGGAGTCGGTTCTCTCCTTCTACCGTGTGGATCCTGGGGATGGAACCCACATTGTCAGGTTTGCTATTAGGTGCCTTTACGGGCTGAGCCATCTTGTCAGCCCCACACAATCCTACTTAGAAATACAGGGGCGAGCATTGTCCAGGACTTTCCCTTGGAATTCTCCCGGGAACCAGTTGGAGAGTATGCACGCACACAGGAATCGGATGGCCTCCTTCTTGCTGCCGGCTCCGGCCCTTCATTCCTCCCTACAGGCAGATGGATATCTAGAAGTCCTGAGGGTGGGGTTGGAAGAGAAAAACCTATGTGCTTTCAAAACCCGATTCCCTGTCCTTTTCTTGCCGCTAAAAGCTAACTTTTAGCTTTTCTTTATCTCCTACTGCTCTGGTGGGCACCAGTTCTCAGTCACTTCTGCTCATTTCCCATAGGGGATTCAGTAGCAGCCTTGTTCCTCAAAGGTACCAGGTGTGACTGGGTGTCTTCCAGATGTAGGTGACTTCTCCTTGCTCTATGACACATGACACATGACACATGCAGGTCCACCTTACAGCCTCACATCCCTCCCTGCACCTTCAGGCAAAACCCCATCCTGTTCCTCAGACACAAGTTGTCGACTTCCTCACCACCATTCCTGGCTCAGAACCCTGTGTTCTGTCCCCTGGCCGTGCCCGGGCTCACAGAAGTAGCAGCTCATGTTCTGAAGCCTTTCCAAAATCTACCACGTTGGGTTGGAACTCCTCCCTCTTCTGATGTCCTATCCCATTCTGGGCCTCTCAAGTCCTGCCTTGCATTTAGGGATAGATAAATACAATCTTCCCCCTCAGCTGGAAACACTCACTCAGCTGTGTGTGTGTAAATCCTTCATGGGGCTCTGGGCTAAATTAAACGGAATGTGATTGTCGATGGGAATAGATACAGTTAGGAACGAAAGAAGGCCTAAAGCGTATCAGTTCACACAAATGATTAGCTTGCTTTGGCTCGAGTGTCCTCATTTGTTAAGCAATGAACCATGATAGCGTAGGGCATTTGCATCGCTGATACTCTGAGACTATCCAGGCTCTCTTACTTGAGTGTGTGTGTGTGTGTGTGTGTGTCTGTGTGTGTGTGTGTCTGTGTGTTGGGCAGGGTGATTTGACTACAGGGGGAGATGAAGTAGAGAATTGGCACTTCAGAGGAGACTGAATCAACAGGCTCGGGACTCCCCTGTGTTGAACATGTGCTGAGTTGAAGGAAAAATGAGGAGTTTTGTTGGTCCATTCAAGAGAGCATTTACTTAGGGCCTGCTGTGCACATGCGCTTGGTTGAGTTTTCCTCTTTGTAAGAGGCCAGAGTCCGTTAGAAGGAGACGAACCATTGTCCTGAAGTAGAAAGACTAGATAGGAGAATGTGCAGGCCACAGAAGGGGCCCAGAAGAGGGAGAGGTGGATGGTAGGGACAGATGTCATTGGTGTGGGATGAGGTAGGACTTTCTGAGACGAGAGAGCAAGTGGGAGGTTGGTTGGGATTTCTGAGCAAGGGGAGCAGTCAGCCGTGCTGATGAAGCTTTGGACTCTGGGGTTGGCTCTGGGGTCCTAAGTGCCATCCCCAAGAGGTGGTCACAGTTGATAGCTAGCTCATGACCTGGCCCGTTATCTCAGGACCTTCCTTTCCCTGTCACCGTTGCATCACCTCCAGAGCCAGGCAGCTCCTCAAGCCTGTCTTTAGCAGGAATGACCTTTGTCCCCATCTAGTCCATTTCTAGGGAGGAAACGTACTTGAGAAGGCAATTATCACCTCAAGGAATCACCTTCTCCAAAGTGCCCCTGCACTGGGGTCAGGGTAGACAGAGATCCCAGGAATTCTGCCTAGGGGCAGTCTGAGAAGCAGCTTTCCCTGAAGAAGCAGCTCAAGGCTCGTCGAGGTGAGGCCTGGCTGGCTCAGCGAGCACCTTTTCCCTGTGTGGAAAAGGGAGGCTGAGTGCGCAGGCTTATTTTTTTCGTAGTGCTTTCTCATTAACGAACAGCCAGCCAGCCGTGCATTTTTGGAGTATTACACAGGCTTACACTCAGCCTTCATCAGAATAATTGGGATGAGTGTGGAGGCACGGGTGGGGGTGTGGGGGTGTGGGGGGGGGGTGAGGGGTGCCACAGGGTCAGGGACAGCAGATGGGTCTCCACTTAAGCAGGTTAGACATTCAGCTGCTCCAGAGGAGGAAGACCAGTCTTTGGCTGGGGGTGAGGGGATGGGAAGGAAGGGGCATGGCGGGCAAGGAGGTGAGGGCCTGTGTTCCCCCTGTGCTTTCTGTAATGTCCCCGGGGGTGAGCAGTTGTTTTCCTTTTCCATGAAGAAGCAGAGGCAACGGTGGCTGAATCAAGAAGCCGGAGGCCCAGTGCCATTCTAAAATAGCAGCCTTGCTGAGTTTTCCAGATGAGGAGTTCTCCTTGCTGAGCCAGAGAGTTTTGGAACATTATTTGAAAGTAAAACCACCCTCTTCCTGATTTTTCTTTCCTCCTTTCTTAAGGGAAACATCTTAGGTGACAAAGTCAAGGTTTTTAACCCTTGATGAGAAGCTGGCCAGGGTCTGTTGGGTCTGTGCGGATGGGACCGGGACTCTGAGTGTGGGTCAGTTTCTTGTTGGTAAAAAGCCAGTTGGGGGGCTGGAGAGATGGCTCTGAGGTTAAGAGCACTGGCTGCTCTTCCAAAGGTCCTGAGTTCAATTCCCAGCAACCACATGGTGGCTCACAACCATCTGTAATGAGATCTGGTGCCCTCTTCTGGCCTGATGGGATACATGCAGACATAACACTGTATACATAATAAATAAATCTTAAAAAAAAAAAAAAAAGCCAGTTGGGATTTTGTAAAGGTAAAGGACATTTTTTTCTAGGAGGGTTGATCGACACAAGGGAAGTGTTTGTAGTTGATAGGGAAAAGGAAAAACCAAGTAGAAAGAGAAGTCTGAGAACCAGCCTTTGCCACCTGGCAAGTGACCTCAAAACTCTGGTGGAGGGTTTGGAGAGCTAGCTGGATGGTTAAGAGCAATGGCTGCTTTCCCAGAGGACCCAGGTTCAATTCTCAGCCAACCACATCAAAGCTTGAAACTGTATGTAACTCTAGTCTCAGGGGATCTGAACCCCTCTTCTGGTTTCCATGTACATTGCATGCACATGGCACACATACATATATGTAGGCGAAGCACTCATACACATAAAAATAAAATAAAAATCTGGCTGAAAACAATGACTATTTTCTTTTCTGTGTGGTTCTGTATAACAACAATTTGGTCTGGGCTCTGCTGGGTGTTTCTTCCTCTCACCGCTCAACCTGAACTGACTCCTCTGACTGCTTTTATGCAGCAGCTCCAATGGAGTTAGGTAGATTACGACGACCTTCGCCTTCTAGCAATGGATGCTGGCTGTCCGCGGGCCACGTGTCTCCAGAGACCTGTGTTGCTGTGTTGGCTGCTTCTACGGTGGCTGAGATCCAAAACCAGCAAGAAAGAGAGGAAGACTCAACTCAGGATGTTTTCTCCAGTCTCTGCTTGGGTCGTATGTGCTGTCCCATGACACATACATTTAGTAGTACAGCGAAACATCCAGTCTGGGTGGGAGGGGACTACCATGAGAGTGTGGAGCGGGGACTGGGGAGCCCTGACTCCACTGGGAGCCATTGCTCTAACTGTCTACCCACAGGAAGGAAGGAAATGTGAAATGAAATTGACTGCCCTAACCTCAGCAAGATGCAAACCATGCGAGTCAGAACTCTTACGTGCTCAAGCCGAGGGAAGGAAGACCAGGGAATCATTTTGTTGGGGTTTTGGAACAAGCTTGCTATTTCCTGGCGACGTTGGGTTAGGGAGACACTTGGATTCCTAAGACTGGGATAACTCAAGGGGGAATCCTTTCCGGCATCTCATAAAACTTGGAGCAGCACTGTTTTCCTGCGTGTGATAGATGGCTACATGAATGGCTAGATAGACGGAAGACTGAGCTGGTCTCAGGTTTTTCTTGCTTTCCTGGTCTATAGGAAGACACCGGTGCGGTTAGCGTCTAAACAAGAAAACAGAAACGTACGGTTTCTGCAACAGAGAGACTTGCTTATGCCTGTGATGGAGAAGCAGGGGGCTAAAGAGGAGTGAGTGAGACAAGCCAGGAGTATGCAAAGGCAGGGGACACAACTCCAAGAGCAAAGAGGCATAGAAAATACCAACCCGTAGAGCCCGGGGACCAGGATGACAAGTACCACCTAGAGCCACCATGGTCCTGCCTGGAGACACAAAGCCACTACTGGAGAACTCAAGACAGAGGAAATAAGATGAGAAATCTGCCTCCTCCCCTTCTTCAGCCCCACTCTGTCAGAGCCTCCCATGGGCTGAGTCTGGCTAGAAACTCTGTAGGAACTTCAGAAATGAAGCCAAGAGGGCAGCCCCTGGAATCCACAGCAAGAGTGATCTGCGGGCGAAGATGCCCTAAACCAGAACAGAAATGTTTTCAGCAGTGACCTGAACAGTACCCTGCTTGATGTGCCAAGACTCCCTGTGCCCCACCAAGTCCCACTGGCAACTCCTGTGTATTCCCGGGGGCATCTCAGTGAGCTCAAGAATACCCACTCAACCCTCCTCATCAAGGTCCCAACCTGCCTAACAAGGGATGTCTTCCTGCTTGTGAATGATGCTCCATCCCTGACGGCCATCTGCCATACGAAGGCAGCCTCTGTGGCGCTGACCACTCCCAAGACCTTGCAGAAACAGAGCTTCACTGGCTGGCTCAGAAGGGTAGGGGTGCCGTTCACGGCACTCTGCGGTGTCTTCTACCACGCAACCCTCCTCCATCAGCTCAGTTAGCTTCCTCCTGCAGCTGCCCACAGACACACAGCTCTGGGACTGGGCCAGGGAGAGAGAGCCAAGGCTGATGTCCCTTCTCTCATCTTAGAACACCTGTCCAAACTGCCGTGCATTCTTCCACCAACACGCTGCCCTGCAAATCCACTCCTGGGACTACACACACACACACACACACACACACGTTTTCCAAGACACAGAGAGGGGCAGGGGCACATTCAGGAATCTCAGACAGATTCAAGCTCGGGCCACAACTCAAACACACACACACACACACACACACACACACACACACACACACACACACTCACACATATGTGTGAAATCCTAGAAACGACACCCCCCCACACATGTCATACTTGATACTTTATTCCTTTGCTCACAGTGACAGACGGCTCTTCAATAGGCCCCATTCTCAACTCTAGCTGAGAAAACGGAAGTGCTCAGAGATTTCATGACTGGCTTATGACGATTAATTTTGATTGTGACCTGATCGGGTTGAGAGATGCT
>CABHPQ010175766.1:0-70010 GCA_902168405.1 Peromyscus aztecus
GCAGAAATCAAGCAGGACTCGAGGCAACCTTCCAGATGAGCTTCAAGGGATGTGAAAGCAGAGATCCTGTCAAGTCCCTCCTCAACATCAACCACTTCCCACAGCTCTGAGCACAATGGCCAGGGTCAAATCTTCAGAGTCTCCAAATGGTGGGAAAAAGTCACACAAAATGAAAGTGAAATCACTAAAAATTTCATCTTAATGTTCAACGTTGTACAGAGAGAGTTCTCCATTTGGCTTTATTCTTGGCACAGTAGATACAAAGTCATGAAAGATGTGTTCTCATCCTCAAGAAACCCAGAATCCACTACAAGACAACAGAAGCTGGTGTGGTATGGATCACTATTCCTTAATTACTTGACAAATAATCATCAATAGCCCATCATATTCTCGGCACAGATTTACATTCAAAGAGCCCACTGTAACTGGCTTTTTATTGTCAACTTAACTGTATTTTAGAATCACCTGGGAGACACACTTTTCCCAGGGATTCCCAGAGAGGTTGAACTGTGGAAGAAATCCATTCTAAATGTGGGCTGGGTTTCCAGACTAACAGAAATGAGAAAAGAAGCAGAAAAGCCAGGTGAGCAGCATTTACCTCTTTGTGTTCTGGCTGCAGATGCAATGCAGCCAGCCACTTCACGGTCTCCCCCACTGTGGTGGACTATACTCCCTTAAACTGTGAGTCAAAATTAACCCTTCCCTTCTGTCGGCTATTTTGTTTCAGCAACAAGAAAAGTAATGAAGATGCCCAAGTAGAGTGATGGCTAGCCCCTGACCTTGGCCTGGGCTTGCAGCCTAGCGTTGCTGCTGACTATGAGGCTTTGGGCAGATGGTTAATCTCTTTACGTCTCAGTTTCTTCACTTATGAAATGGAGAAAACAATAGCATCTCCCTCATAAGGTTTTGTGATTATTCAAAGAATTAATGATATATGCAAAAAAAAAGACTGGCTTTTGTGACATAGAAAGCCTAACGTATTTTTCTTCAGGAATTTAAACTTCAGTGAAGGCAAGACTTTGGAGGTTTGTGTGTGTCGGGGGGGGGGGGGGGGGGTAGTTTCTAACTCCTAGAGTGATACTGTCACACATCAGAACATCACTAAAGGCATATCAAATGGATAAGAGCATATTTATGGGAGAAAGCCAGAAATGTGGCAGACTGAGCTGGAATTAACTGATTTTCCTCACTGCTTCCAATGCACATGTTAGACCATATAGAAATAAACATTTCAAAAATATGCATCTGGGCTCCAAAGGAAGACAAATCCCAAGGTAGTACAAAAAGAAAAACAGAAACCATGGGCAGAGGATTGGGTAGAAGTGCAGTCATTGCCCGTTCTTGTCGTGTTGGCAGTGATGATGATGGTGATGCTGGGGCTGGAAAGGTGGTGGTGGTTTGACAAAGAGAAATCTCAAGAAGATTTAAACAGCACTTAGAATATGACCAGTACCTCCGACTGACTGCTTGAGAAGTCATTCCTCCCCTTAGTTCTGCCTGTGGCACCTACATATAGACCAATCAGACTGTGACCTCCATGGAGGTAGAGATGCCTTGGTTAGTTCTTCCTTGAAACTCTGCAGGTTTCCAAAATGATCATAGCACTCAGTGAAACTGAACTAGACTTGGGAAGTGCTAAGACTCCTCTTGTCCACTTGCTTATCCATTTACAAGGTCATAAACTCACAGATGCTAACATCTAGCAGAGACATGTCAACAGGCTCATGCTCTCCTCCATGTCTCTTTTTGTTTTTGTCTTAGCCCACATCCTGTGTCTATCAAAGAACACTACAACTAAGTAATTCATAAAAAATACAAGGTTTTTTGGTTTGTGTTTCTATAGACTGAGTGGTCCAAAAACACAGCACTGGCATCTACTGTTAGGGGGCATTGTTGGTGTATGAGAACATAACAGAGGGTATCAGATGGCAAGATAGTTCAAGTGTGCTGCCTTGGTTTGCCTTTCCTGTCCTTATGAAATCACAAATGACACTATAGGGTCCCTATTCCCACGACTTCTTTTAACCCTAGTTACCACTTAAAGGTATTGCTCACAAGTACCATTATTCCATGAATTTATACATTCAGTTACCAATACATGTATTGACGAATATTTGTTTAATTATGCAAAGATGTGTTGCAATTGTTTAGCTATGTAAAGATGTGTTGCATTTATTTAATTATGTAGAGATGCGTTGCTGTTTTACCTTGTCTGTCTAAGCACTTGATTGGTCTAATAAAAAGATGAATGGCCAATAGTGAGGGAAGAGGTATAGGTGGAACTTCTAGGCAGGAAAAGTAAGTAGAAAGAGGAATTTAAGCTCAAGAAAGAAAGAAACAAAAGGAGATGCCAGGGAGACACCAGGGAGATGCCTGGGCCAGCCAGCCAGACACAGAAGAAGCAGGAAAGTAGGACATATAGAACAAAACAAAGGTTAAAAAGTCCTGAGGTAAAACATAGATGAATAGAAACAGGTTAAATTAAATTAAAAGAGCTAGTGGGACAATCCTAAGCTATGACCTAGAATTCATAATTAATAATAAGATTCTGTGACTTTTTTGGGGGGAGCTGGTTGGTGGCCCAAAGAAAATTCCAACTACAAATAACACCCAATGTGGGGCCCAAATTTCCACATAGAGCCTGAGAAAACTGGAAAAGAGCTAAACCAAATCAAACCAAACCAAACAAAATCAAACAAAAAATCAACCCAACTGATATGGCCTCTTTAAGAGGCACTGCTGTGCAGTAGAGCACTTGAGCATCCAGCATGCTAAGTAGAAACAGCAAGCTAAGTGAAAACACCTGCTACAAGTGAAGACACCAACTTCTTAGGGCTGGGGCAGTTAGATGCAGCTCTCAGTTAAATGCAGCTCTTCACTTAATAGTATAAGGTTTGGCTCACATGTCAGATAATGCTAGAGGTACACAGTGAAACAGATCCAGACCAAAAAAAAAAAAAAAGCCTTTAAATGGGTTACAGTGTGCATAGATGCTTAAGAAAGAAAAGACAATTAGTATAGATAGTTATAAGAAAAATAAATAGTTTAAAAATAATTAAGTAAAGTCTTTAAGAAAGAATAAAGTAATATAAAGGGGAAAAAGCACATAAAGATGGGAAATACACAGGCAGTCTGGATCATATATGGTGCTTTGTTGACATTAAATTTTTTTAATGTTGATGAGCAAATGACAGCTGCTGAAAGATGTGGGATTGTAAAAGAAATTGCTGAATTACACCAGCCTAGATACTTTAAGGATGTCTTAGTTTTAAAATGGAATTCAGAAAATATATTGTGTTGGTAGAGAGGTTATGCTTTTCTTTCCACAGGAAATAAAAGGCTGTAAATTCCTTCAAAATTAGAGACCAGATTTGATTGGGGAAGACCCCTTGAAAATCTTGGCTACAGACATAAATAAATGAACCTAGAAAAACTAAAAGATGGGTGATGTATATGCTGATCCCTTGGCTGGAAACAGCTCTGAGAATAGATGAGACATGATAAATCTTGTTGGTTACAGAGTCCTCATGACTTATTATTACATGCCATCCTTTTATATGGTATGGATGGAGGTTTGGTTACACAATCCAAAGAAACTCATAAAGTTGACAGATGTCTTTTACCTGCTCAAACATAAAACAAAAGCACATCTTTGGCTGGCTTGTGTAGAACACAGCTCATACTTGTGTTAATGCAGATATGTATGTTAACTTTGAAAGTTTGTATGTTTTTGGAGCAAGGGGACCAGACACCAATGAAAATGGGTGACCCAGGTGATCCAGCCTTTCAGAGTGCCTCTGTTGCAGTTTCCTCAGAGATCTGCATTCAGTACAACTTTAAGGCAGCTAGCTGAGGTAGTCCAGCCTCATAGACTATGCTAACCAGGACTTCAGATAAGCCTTGTACTTTCCCATTACACAAAGACTGGACAACAAATGTTAAAGATTGTTTTCTTATGACTTGATCATTATCTCAATTTTCTCAGGGTCCCCTAGGGATGCCACTAACCCCAGACAACAGGAAGCAGTCTAGAGAACATGAAACTCAAATTCCCAAGTGGGTGGGTAGGTTTTGGTCATTTGGTGAGTTATGGATGTTTGTCAGAATTTAATGGGGATAAAAGAATATAGGATAAAAAGACAACTATTCATCTCAAATATTTTACATTGGTATGGACTTTTGTATATTGATACAAATTTAAGATTATTTTGTTATATTGTATATATATTTCTACTCTTGTTTAAGGTATTATACATATGCAACTCATATAAAAATGTAATATAAAGCTCTAGTCCTTAAAAGCTATTATTGCAAACTGTTTAGGAGAATTTAAAAAAGCAGGTTAGTAGTTAGTCATCAATAACAATCAAACTCGTAGTCATGTTAGGTATGTTTTCAAGGTTAAACTAATATATTTTAGATAGATGAGTGATCTTCAAACATTTCAGAGACCTACAAAATATGACATTTAAGATGTTTAATAACCTAAGGCTTTTCATAACAGTGAGACACATCTGCTCCTGGTAGCTCCAATCTACTTCATAAAAGGATGATGATCATTGAAGAACCTCCATATGGAGTTCACTTTCAATGTGGTAAAGCCAGCCAGGTGAGAGACCGCCCTTGCCTCAACCGCTGACAGTGTGCTGTACAAACTAGACAAACACAACACAAAGGGAAGAGACTGCCGACCTTTGCCAATACAAAGTAAGACAGTCCTTTGAGATTCCTGCTTCACAGAAAAGTCTGTCAGCTGTTCTAGGCCTGTAGGCTGAAGATGATGCCCCAACATTGCAGAGGAACCTTGAGTGACTGTCCAGGCAACCAGATGTCTTTGTTATTTCTATAGTTTTGGAAGTTGCTTGCTCTTCACTTCCTGTTTACTCAGGTAATAGTATATCCTTCTTGGGTCTCTGACAGAGTTAAAGATGAGATAGTTATAGTTTTCCTTGTTACCAAATTCAGAAAAGAAACTCATATTAGAGATGTAAAGTTTATAAGGTTGAGAAACAAAAAACTTAAATTGTTTATCTAAGAAAATGTTTTGAGGTCTAAAAAGATAATTTGGGGTTGGTAATACCAGTTAGGATAGAAAATAAACTAGGTACACAACTTTAGACTCACCAAGATAGGATACATAATGGAGTATTTTCTCTGAATTTATCAAATGAAAATGGACTTGATATTGTAAATGTAATTCTTATTTGATAATTGTTCTTATCGTATATAGTCTTACTGTGTTAAAGCCAAAACCTTTCTTTTTATTTAGACAAAAAGGGGTAAATGTTGTAGAATTTTTGTTTCCCTATGCAAAGATGTGTTGCATTTGTTTAATTATGTAATGCTGTGTTGTTTTACCTTGCCTGCCTAGGCACCTGATTGATCTAATAAGAAGTTTAACAGTCAATTAAAGTGGGAGGAAGTATAGGTGGGACTTCCAGGCAGGGAAAGTAAGTAGGAGGAGAAATTTAGGCTCAAACAAGAAAAAAAAAAAAGAGAGAGAGAGAGAGAGGGACTCCAGGAGCCAGCCATCCAGACACAGAGGAAGCAGGAAAGTAGGACATACAGAATGAAAGAATGGTAAAAAGCTCTGAGGCAAAACATAGATGAACAGAAACAGGTTAAATTAAGTTAAAAGAGCTAGTGGGACAAGCCTAAGCTAAGGCTGAGCATTCATAATCAATAATAAGTCTCTTTGTCTTTATTTGGAAGCTGGTTGGTGGCCCAAAGAAAATTCCAACTACACACATGCATTTTGGGGGGACCCATGTAAATCATATCATTACATTCATTAAAGATTCCCAGGCTACCAAACATTTCTAAAGAAAGGAACCAAGCTTTTGCAGGTCTGTTAGAGAATGTTAACATTCAGACTCACTGTAACTTGCTGTGACCTATTTTACCTCTGCCTGTTTGGTGTAACCATCTATAAGGGATCAGAAAACATCAGTGGAATGAACAAGAACATGGCCCCAGCCAATTTAGGTTTCCACCTCCTCCTTTAAATATCCAGCAACATATAATCTGGACCCTCTGAAAACAACATATGAAGTACATTGGGGTAGAAATTATAACAATATTCTTATAACAACCCAAAGAGGTATTACATTTTTTCTTTGTGTGATTCAAGTTAATATAGTTCAACTAATGAATCCACCAACTCTAGGACAGACAGATACAACTCTAAAATGAAAAACTATATAGTATAGCCCTGAGCCCTAGGAGGGATTCACTTCATTATCTAATTTAAAAACTCTTCAATATACCTCCTCAAGGCTATATAATTCTGGGGGAAAAAAATCACAATTCCTAGAAAATCCCCCAAAGTTAAAGTGTCAACAGTACATTTAGTGATATAATAAATCTTTTCTTTTACGACATAAAGTGGCTGAACATTTTCATTGCTAGAAAAGCAGTTACCTCCAGAATTCACTAAACAAATACTGAATAGGTGTTTAGAGACTCCCGTCTCTAGAGTTTCCCCTCAGGTCTCTATCTAGCTCTGTGTTGTGTGGCAATTGCTTCTAAGATAAAACATTCCATCTTGAAATGAAACTCATCAGACGCAGGGTGGTCTAAAGAGAGGTGAAACATTCCATCCTGGAGGGAGGCTCATTGGAACTCAGAAAGTAAACAACTCAAGAGTTTCAGGAAGTTCCTGGAACTAACCAGATTCACTAGGCCCCTCCCTCCCCAAGTTTATATAAACCATCAACAGTAAGGACTGCAGAGAGATGCTCTCAAACTAGCTGAGCCTTCTGGAAGCAACATAGACCAGCATTCTGGAAGAGACACTAATATGTTGAGCTGTGTGTAAGCTGTGCCGTGAGTGTCAGGTTCTAGCTTCCATGAGCTGCCACCCATGTTGGGGCGGGCTTTGGATGATGCGGCTGTCTGTGAGTCATTTCTGCTCCTCTAAGTAATCCCAATAAAGCTCTTTCACCAAGTTGGACTTTGGTAGTATCCTTACTTTGGTCATTGTCAGCCCCCTATCTGGGGTAAATAGACATTAGTTCATGCCTCCCCAGGAAGAGTGTTAACACAATATCTGTGTCTGTCTTCCTGTCCCTGCATCTAGTTCCTTAAGCACCTTTCTTCGTGCCTCTGAAAGCAACTTCCATGTGGACAATCAGGATTCCCGGACAGAAGGTGACTATTGGGAGATTTCAGTTCTTTTTCCGACAGTATTGATAAGGACCCTGACGTCAGGCTCCCAGGGTTTGTTTCCCGGGTCTGGAATAACCCACACAATCACTCACTAACTATGGTACCCCAGGAGTGTTCAGTTCATCTGAGTCTGTTACCTGAACAGCACGGATGATAGCAATACTGTACATGCCTGGTGCAGTGGTGAAGAAAAGCGAGTGAACACATGGAAAGCATGCAGAGCGATGCTTGGCACATAGTGAGTGCTTGACATGTATGTTAGCTGTGATTATTCTAACTGTTATACCCTGTACTCTCAGATGAATTTCTGGATGGATTTTTTTTCCATCTTTCCCCCTCTGGCTCACTTCAGTGACATATAACACCCAAATTTCTGACACGATTTGGGGCCGAGACTATGGGAATTGTGTAGTAGACACTGGGAAAGAGTTCATGAAGCAATGTCATTCAAGTTGAACCTTAAAATTGCTATTTGAGAGCTTTTCAGAAGCTTAGATGAGGAAATTAAAGAATTTCATAACTCCCTTGAAATTCTCTATAAGCCAATCAGGCTCCCTTCAGCTTCTTCCTATATGTTATTGGGTTGGTATATTTTGAGCTCTCTCCCTTCCTTACATGTCACATCTTCCTAACTGTGGTACTTGATATCATTCGGAGGTTTTCCCTCACCTCATTTTTTTCCTAAACTTTCTGAACCCAAAGGCGTGCTGTGTGCCAGCTGCAGCAACACCAGGACTTAGCAGAGCAGGGTAACACATCCAAATTTTCCTTGAGCTTTCTATTCCTAAAAATATAATTAACTTTAGAGAATCCACACATGAGACTTCAGCTAAGCAAAAATAAAATGAAATGGTTTGTGGGATAAATTGTTTTATCTCTGTGCCGTTCCTGTCAGCATCGCACTTTAGTTTTTAATTATACTAAGGGAAGAATTATAGGTTAACTGTCAGGATCAGGATCAGGCTCAAGTTGGCAGGACTGCGGTAGGTTGTGAACACTGTTCACTCTACGAAGGCAATCAGCGTAGTGGTGAGTGGGGCCTGAAATCCACTCCCCCCATTCACAAAGCATTCACAAAGCATGATTCAGGAAGGGCATATTCCCTAGTTCTTGCCGAGTGGCTCCACGGGGAATAGCAGTGGCCCCTTACAGGGAGACTAAGTAAATAAGTAAATATATAGAAGGTAATCAACCCAGATTTTATAGTTTCAGTATAAACTATTGGAACCATGGAGAAGTGTTGGGTTGGAACTGGATGTGTGCCAGCATGAGCTCATGGCTTTACAAATAAACAGATATAGATTGATGGAATGTGTGGATGTATATGTGGATCTATTTCCTAGTTCCTCTTGCCAAAGGGAAGTTGAATCTATGACACATGTACGGAAATGTATCTTGTACTCAGATCTTGATTTCTAAAATAACATTCTCTACTGAAAGGAACTAGATTCCATTAGAAAGATGGAAGATTCTAGGGCTCAGCAAGGGAAGTACAAGATAAGCCAGGAGTGTCCTGGGAACCAAAAACTAAAGTGCTCATACCAAAACTCAAAACTCATACCAAAAGTTCATGAGGCCAGCTTGAAAGGATGCCTTCTGGCTACCTGACAGTAGTCTCCAACCCTCCCGTCCATGTTCAAACCTGTCCAAATCAGAGCATCAAACAAGTAGTTACAGTCATAGGCCATAAGTCCATGAATAGAATTAGAACCACTGAAGACATATTGACTCCAATTATTTTTTTAACTGAAAGGAGGGAAATTTGGTTATAAAATAGCATACCAATTAGTAAATAAAGAATAAATGGACTTAGAAAATTATTACTTGGTAATCATCATAGTAGAAATTGAGTCAAGTAAAAAAGCCGTCAATTAATGGGAGAAGTTAATGAGAGAAAGCTTGCTAGGAAACAGGATGTTTACATCATCTCAAAGCTTTCCCTATAAAACATTTATTAATTATAAATATAAAATGTTTATGCATTGATAAGTAGTAATTGTTAGTTACTAATAGAGTAGGTAAACTTTGCAGGCACTGTTTGACCAGGTAACAAAATCTGACCCTGCAGGGATGGACTAAATGAAGATTGTGTGGTTCCTAATATGAACAATGAGAACACACCACCATTTCTGTAATTTTTTTTCACAAATATGCAGAGCTTAATCCAGTCATTAAGAAGCATTAGACTAATCTAAACTGAGAGTCATTCTATAAAACAATGAGATGATATTTTCCCCAAATACTAACATACTGAAAGATAAGGAAAGAGTATCTCCCATGAGAGAAGACTTGAACTGTGCTATGTGAGATGTAAGAGATATTCTTGGGCAGGTTTCTAATGGAGAATCTGAATTTTGGTAGATATACTTTGGGTTTCTAGGAGGGTGTTTTTGCTTCTAGGAAACATATTTTAGAATATTCAGGAGTAATGTGGCATCTTATCATATTTTACTCTCAATTATTTAAGATGATACACACAAACAGAAATAAGGCAAATGTGATAAAATACTAGCATCTGGGGAAATCTGAGTGAGAGTATAGGCTTCCTTGTATTATTATTTATTTTAAAGATTCATTTTATTTTTAATTCTCTCTGTGTGTGCCTATCTGTCTATGTGTCTTTGTGTGGATATGTGCATGTAAGTACAGGTACCCTCAGAGGCCAGAAGAGGGCATCAGAATCATTGGAGCTGGAATTATGGCAGTTATAAGCTGACTGATGTGGGCACTGAGGACTAAATTCAGGTCCTCTGCAAGAGCAGTAATTAATCTTAACTGTTGAGTCATCTCTTCAACCCATCTTGTTTTATTGCTTAATTTTTTTGTAAGTTTGAAATTAATTTGAAGTTTTGTTTTTTTGTTTTTTTGTTTTTTTCCTGGAGCTGAGGACCGAACCCAGGGCCTTGCGCTTTCTAGGGAAGTGCCCTACCACTGAGCTCAATCCCCAACCCAAATTTGAAGTTTTAAAAGTTTTCTTTTACTAAAAAGTGAAAGAGTAAAAATATTTTAGATATAAAAGATCCTCAGAGAATCACCATCGAATCTTCACAAAAAGGAAGATACTCAAAATAATTATTATTAACAATAATTTTATTAATTGTAATTATTAAATAATTAAACATAATAATTATTATTTGTGGGAGCCTGTTTTTAGGTTCCTCATGGTTTTACCCAGCAGGTCCACATAGAGAGGATGATTAGGACCACGGGCCTGAGTGCAGGTGTCTGAGATGGTCTGCACTTGGCTGTGCTGGGGGGAGGTCTTTTGCTCCACCCCTTGGCATCTCTCTAAATGCTCTGGGGCAGAAACAGTCAGGGCCTTTTGGAATAGGCTCCAGGCCCTCTCGAGGCTATCCTGTATTTTCTATCTGTTTATCTCCACAATCTAAATTCTTCTATCTAATATTTCCTGCTGCTTGCAGTCAAGAAAACTCTGGGGAACTGTGGGGTTGGTGGGTAAATGCCCTGCAATTATTATTTCTCCAAGCACTGAAATACAAGAACAAACATCAATGAAAAGAATAGGTAAGAGTAAAGGCACATGCATTTCTAGTGTAATGATGATTCTAGACTTATGAGTTCTAAAGATATGTAGAATAACACAAAATGTAATAAACAAGAAAAGCTAGTCGATTGGAAGCACCTAACAGTGTCACTGAATCAATAACAGTCTTAAGTTTGCATGTTCTAAGTGTTAAGCTAGCCATCAAAGACTAAGTGAAAAAATTTAGTGGAGAGGAAAACTGAATAATAATACTAACAAAAGAACTTCATTAATCCAAAAGAATGGAAGCAAAAAGAAAAGAAACAGAACATGTGGGCCAAATAGAAGACAAATTGCCATACCAAGGTACAAATATAAATGTGTATATCACTTATAAAATTATATGTACTGAATACTATTGAACCTAAATAAAAATATGAAATCAAGTCATGGCTACTTTCAAAAGTCACATCTTTAAGCTAGAGATGCAGAAATATAAAAAGTAAAAGATTAGAAGAGACACATGCAGACAATAGCCAAAAGTCGATGGAGCTATGCAAATATTAGTCAAGGTAAATTTTAAGATTTTTTTTATTAATAAAAAAAATTATATTTGCCAAGAACGTAAGACACTCTCTAAACTTGTTTTTCATAGTATTTTTATTTTATAATTAACTTAATTTCACATATCAGACACAGATTC
The DNA here is from genome assembly GCA_902168405.1 of Peromyscus aztecus. NCBI lineage: Eukaryota > Metazoa > Chordata > Mammalia > Rodentia > Cricetidae > Peromyscus > Peromyscus aztecus. Next base: position 11,355 of record CABHPQ010175766.1, read on the forward strand.
CCCCGTCCTCCCTCCTCCCACCCCCAGCCCTCCCCCACAACCCACCCCCCACTCCCACCTCCTCCAAGGCAAGGTCTCCCCTGGGGAGTCAGCCCAGCCTAGCAGACTCAGCCAAGGCAAGTCCAGTCCCCTCCTCCCTACAGCAAAGCTGAGCAAAGTGTCTCAGCATAGGTCCCAGGCTCCAAAAAGTCAGCCCATGCACCAAGGTGTATTCAACAACAGAGTTTTGAAATGCATAATGTAAAAAATTTATAAAATTAAAAGTAATAAATGAACACCAGTATGGAAAGCATTAATATAACTCATAATTGATTGTATATACAGGGAAAAATCACTAAGAATAAAAGATAACTAAACAATGTAATTCACAATTCCAATCTGACATAGGAAGAACACTATTAAGAGGAAACATACGCTCTTCTCACAGGATAGAGAAGTTACTAAAATTGATACACCCCAAGTTGTAAGCAAATCTTAAAATATATCAAAAGGTTGACTTAAGCAATGATTTCAACCTGTGGATGGCAACTCCTTTGGGGGTAGAAAGACCCTTTCACAGGGATCGCCTGAGACCACTGGAAAACACAGATATTTACATTAAAATTCATTACAGTAGCAAAATTACAGTTATGAAGAAGCATCGAAAACAATTTTATGGTTGGGGTCACCACAACATGAAGAACTATATTAAAGGGTTGAAGCATTAGGAAGGTCGACTTAAAAGAAAACTTTGAATGCAGCCAAATTAAGTTCTATATCTGCTACAAAAAGATAACTCTATAATTTTTTGCAGATTAAACAATACATTCTAAATAATCTCTAGGTCAAAAAGTAGTAGTAACCTTGTATATTAAACATATGCTGAACAGAATGAAAACTTAGATAAAGAACATTGAAAGGAAAATGGGTCTGAAAGCTTACATTAAAATAAAAGATATAAACTAAAAATAAATGACCTCTATGATAAATGGCCTCAGTATCTATACCAAAATAAGCTTTAAAAGATAGAAGAGTATAATTAAGAGGAAAAATTAATGAAATAGAAAACACGCACATAGTAGAGAATCAAGCAAACCACAGGCTGGCTCCTTGAAAAGATGTCAAGCATTGGGCATGACTCAGGAAGGAGAGGGAGAAGAGAACAAAGATGAGATCATCACTAGGAACCCTGCAGAAACCAGTCAGGAATACGATACTAGGAAGAAAAAAAACCTGCACCAATTAACTTACGATTTAGATAAAATAGACAAATCTTTAGAAAACAACATTCTAAAGCTAATACAAACGATTTAAAAACATGAATAGTCTTACATACTTCAAATAAATTGAATCTGATTTTTAAAAGAGCCCAGACATACTTGAGCATCAATGTTTATTATAGCGTTGTTCCCAAGAGCTAATTTATAGAACTAGGAATCCAAAACCTGTGGTGGTATTGTGTTCCCCAAAATACTGTGCACCCTAATAAACTTATCTGGGGTCAGAGAACAGGACAGCCACAATATTAAACAGAGGATAGGCAGTGGTAGCACATGCCTGTAATCCTAGCATTCGAGAGTCTGAAATCCCTCTGGATCTCTGTAAGTTCAAGGCCACATTGGAAACAGCCAGGCATGGTGACTCACGCCTTTAAACCCAGAAAGCGAGCCTTTAATCCCAGGGAGTGATGGTAGAAAGGAAAGATATATAAGGTGTGAAGACCAGAAACTAGAAGCATTTGGCTGGTTAAGCATTTGGCTGGTTAAGCTTTTAGGTTTTGAGCAGCACAATTCAGCTGAGAGCCATTCGGATATGAGGACACAGAGGCTTCCAGTCTGAGGAAACAAGATCAGCTGAGAAGTTGGCCAGGTGAGGTTAGCTGTGGCTTGCTCTGTCTCTCTGATCTTCCAGTGTTCACCCCAATACTTGGCTCTGGGTTTGCTTTATTAATAAAGACTCGTAAAATTCATGCTACAAAAACCAGAGGAATAGAGAAAATGTGCAATGTACACACAATGAAAATTTTCTACCCTACAGAAGGACAAAGATATGTTTTCTGCAGGTAAAAAAAAAGATGAAACTGAAGATAATCATATTAAGAAAATGAAGCCAATCCCAGAAAGCTAGCCATTGTACTTGTCTCTCATTTGCACTTCTTGGATTTTTCAGGTTCCATTAAGTCATGAACACATGTATAAGGTAAAGGAGAAATGAAACTGAGTAGGGGAACGAAGGGGGGCAAGTGAGAGAGGAAGGGCTCCTGCTAGGGATGTGCTCGGAGCCTGAACGGCATGTTTTTTTAGATCAAAAGTAAAAGAACCTCCCTCCATGCCCATACAGCTTCAGAGGGCAGTTCCCCTAACTCTGTAAGCAGAGTCTCAGTTCCTGAGGACAGAGAAAGGGCACTTTATAATTCTTACTGAGTTATAACTGTGCCTATACCACACTGCCTATAAAATAACTTAGATGAGTTAATTACTTATTAAGAATTCCTTACAATGTACCTACTCAATGCCACTCTAAAGATCCTTTACCATCCACCATATTATAACAAATATTATAACAAAAATTTATTAATATTACTCCAAATCTTCCTTTTGGTAGCTTCCACCCATAATTCCCATTTCCTCTTTAAATCTACCATATTTGTTTGAAGCAGTTTAAATTTGGTACCCTTTAATATAGCTTATAAAAAGCATGTTTTCTACCTTTGGCAAGGCCAAGTAGATGGATGGTAGATATTCTAACTCCACCTTCAAACTTTGTGTGACCTCCACCTTCCACGTCTACAACCTAGAAGAAAGAGAAGCCAAGGTGTCTACTTTGCACACTACATGAAAAAGATGTGGTGGGGTTAAGTGTGAGTTACTCAAATAATGGTGGCGACACTTGGCTAAACTGTACTCAGTACAAAGCTTTCTTGCGCTTCATTAACACTTTCCAGGCCGAGGTAAGGAAAGCAGGATATTTACTCTTCCTATCTCACATGGAAGGAAACTAAACTGAGGAGGGTCACATGCTGACCCAGACTCATACAGGTCGTGAGTGGTCATGTCTTGACCCTAGAGACCCCTTACTCCTAATTTATGCATTGTACTTTATACCTCACAGTCCTTAAATGTTTAAATAATGTAATGGATGCACATGGACCACTTTTTCCAGGGATGCTCAGCCTAGAAAGATAAAGGCTAAGAAGGACTAGCTGGGAGAATGTAAGGAAAAATTATCATCTCTCCTTAACAACGGGGCTAGTAGCTACCTCTCCATGAGAAGAAGGTACCGTATGCATCGATATAGCACGAGCCATGAAGGACCCTCACCTCCAAGGTACCATTCCAATTAATGTGAAATCTGCTTGTTTACGATGCTGGAGAGCACTTTGGAATAAGTTTCCACAGTGGCTCTGCCCTATGCAATCACCACTGAACCACATATTAGACAAATATTAAGTAAATAACTGAAAGAAAGGAGGAAGAGTTCTTGGGCCTTTTCTGTTCAGGAGCTACTCACTCCATCCAGGTCCTCTCTTCTCCAACCACTGTGAGCTACCTACTTACTTGGTGCCTGCATTAGAAGGAAGCTTTGCAAGGTGTCCCACCATAGGTAGTGGGCTCCAAGGAGCCAGCTCATGCACCAGCGATACCTTGCACAGCCTTGATGCAGGGGGAGGGGCTTGGACCTGCCTCAACTGAATGCACCAGGCTCTGCTGACTCCCCATGGGAGGCCTTACCTTGACAGAGGAGGAAATGGGGCATGGATTGGGGGCGGGAAGGCTGGGGGCAGGAGGAGGGAAGACAGGAAGATCTGTGGTTGGTATGTAAAATGAATAATTTTTTTTTTTTAAAAAAAAGGATGCTTGCAAAACATTGTTCCCAATGTGTTCTCCATCCTCCACTGAAAATGCCTATTCCTCAGGGTCCAGCCCAGTCCTACCTGAATCCAGGCAGGGACTCAGATGTCCTCTAATGAAGACTTCCCTCTGACTGACAGCCACGATTTAGTTGCTCTCTTTGGTCATCCTCAGAAGCAGTCCTGGGCTGGTCCCACTGCCTAGCCCTTTGCATGCTGGACCTTCTGCTAGAGCTGTAAGTCTGGCTCTGTCTTTATATCCTGGCTTCAAGGAGCTGAGATTCTCCAAGACCCAACTGTAAAGCAGTGTGGAAGCATATTAACAGGCATGCTTAGAATTAATTCATCTCAAAGAAACAGATCATTCTTTGGAAACAGCCTGCTGTTCACATGCTTGTGATGAATGTCATTCAGTGGTTGGTAACACTGTAGAGATTTGGGAACCGCTCAATCACCAGCCATTTCATTCTCCAGATGACTTTTTTTGACACCAAGATCAGCAAGCAAGCTTTTGAACAATCCTCATTTCAAGTTCAAAATGTGAATGAGTTTCTGCCTGAAAGAAACAATGAATTCTCTTCCGAAAAACAGTGATAATTATTAGCAATTTCTGAAGGTGAACTAGCAAGGATTCATTCTCACACTCTGTTCTCAGCTGTCTGATGGAGATGGAAGGTTTATATAGGCTTGGCTAGTCCCCATGGCAACAGCCTTTCTCCTGGGTTACCATAGGAATGGTGAAGGCCTTTATAAGCCTCCATTAGCAGAGACTGGGCTGGCAGCAGTCAGAAACGACTGCTGGGGAAGATGCTGTGAAGTGTCAGTGAGGGCGTTTGAGAATTAATTTTACCCTGGACTAGCTGTGAGGTCTGTTTAGCGCCCACTGCAGCAGCTTCCGACACGAGATAACGCTAGGATCAGTCGGGTGTCTTGAACACTTCACATGAAGGGTTTTCCCAACTCAAGCTACATTCAGATAGGACCAGATTTGAAAAGATTCTGAGACAGAAGGCATCTCTTCTGATAAAACCTCACACTGGAGAGAGGTAAATCAAGAGTCTAGCCCCCAGGACAGTGCACAGAAGCCATATTAATAATTAATGTGCTGATGGCTGATGGGCTAGGTTGCTGCTCTGGCTAATCGCCTTTTCCCATATTTCATAGGTTGAAACTTAATCGACCATGTGATAGTATTAAGAGAAAGGCCTGGAGGCGGGGATGGGGGTGGGGAGGAGGTGCGACTAAATGCTTAGGGCAGAGCCATTGCAGATGAGATTAGTATGCCAAAAATAAGAGTGAGGGAGCTGTCCACTCTCCTGTGAGCCATTCACCCTCCTGCTACATGTGCAACGAGAGGCAACATTTACAAAGTAGAGGACAATTCTTCTTCACAAGATACAGAATTCACTGCCGCACTGATCTTGAACTTCTCACCCTCAAGAACTGTGAGAAATAAATTTCTGTATAACTTAGTCAGACTGAAATATTTTGTTATAAGAATCGAATGAACTGGCAGTTACATGGCAGCATGAATGTCCTTAAAGTCCCCAAATTGTACGTTTTAGTGGCAAATTTCAAACAAAATTTGTGCATCTATAGCTAAGTTTTTAAGATTAATGTTGTAATTATAGCATGACTATTACTGGACATGTGTTGTAGCTCAGGTACTACAGTAGACTCTGCAGAAGTTTCATCCTGTCCAGAAGTCTGTTATCATCATTACTTTGAAGATGAGGTACCTGAGGTTTAGAGAAACAAAGTAAGCAGCATAGGGGTACACCACTCAGTACCAGTAGAGATACAAGTCAAGACCAGGTCCTGGAATCTTGGCCCCAGCCATACAACTCAACCATTGTGGAATAGATGATTGGCATATTAAAGACACATTTTATAGGATTTATATGTGAAAAAGCTTTTGAATTCTGCTTAAATATCTGTTGTTTTCTCACTTGCTTTCTCTTTTTATATAAGTTACTTTATAAAAGATATTATATAAGGTATCTTTTAGTGCACAGGAATATATTCACTTAAACTCTAACCTTTGAATTCTTTTAAACTTAATATTGTATATCAGGAAAGACAGGTATTTCCACGAAAACAGTCTGGTTTGTGCACATATTCATTAGTTCTGAGATATGTGTATGTGCCACAAAACGTATGGGAGACTTTCATGTACAGAGAATTGTTTAGTAAAAATAAATTCACAAGTTTGTTGGTAATTTTCAGGTACTGGAAAGCCCTCTTTCATTGGAGCAAAGAGATGATGTAGTTTCACTCTACAAAATGGAGAATACATGGGGTAGCAATCACCATAGGGATTCCTCTTAGGCATTTGGTCAAGCTGCATGGAAATAAAAAAAGGCTCATGAGAATGGATGTAAAACCCTCTGTGATTTCATGCATTAAAACAAACAAACGAACGAACAAGGCAGCAACATGCCTTGGTTCTTTTCTGAGCAAGCCCTTGGTATGTGCCAGCAGAGAAAGCACACCTTCTTGAGTCTCTGTCACATGCCAGACACCTCTGTGAGGGACACTCACTGGGATCCTTCTGCAAAGAGTCTCCGGTCTGAGGTCTGTCCCTGGAGCTGCCCATGCTAACATGCACAAATGGCGGGAAGAAGCCTTTCTTCTCTTCGGAGGCATACACAGACAGGAAATATTGGTTGATGAGCAACACAAATATGCCAAACTGCATCTACTGTTCGTCACAGCTTTGCTTCCAAAGCGTATTCTCCTCAAGAGCTGCAAATATTTCCATTTGGTGGCTTTGGTAAGATTTTGCTTTAAAGAAGTAGAATTAAGGTACCTGGAGAGTTGTTTGATGTGTGCAGTTTCAGTTCTACAAGATGGAGAGGTTCGGGGATCTGGTATGCAGCATGGACATACAGCAGGCTACAGAACTGTGTGCTTTAAAATGGCCAAGTTGACTATTTTTAAGTTGTATGTGCTTTAACAACTTTTTAAAAAATTTAATGAGCTCCTAGTCTCCTCACAAATACTACAGAGAACAACCTATGGGAACCCCAGGGAGTCTGCTACCATGACTGAACTCAGTCCTGTCCAGGTTAACCTTTATTCAGCTTGTTCATCTCTTTTTCAGCAAGAAGAAACAACTCCATGTGTTGTTCATCCTTTCAGGGACAAAACCTTTGCCTTCTTCTCATGAGACTCTCAATCTCAGCCTCTGCCTTTTCTCATCACATTGACATTGGTCATGATGTGCCTTTTAACTTCTAGAGCCTCGTGCTGAAGCTACACTTGAGTTAGATCTGATACCTCTGACTGTCTGAGCTTCCTTCTGCGCTCCGATCTCTGCCTCCTACCCTGCCATAGGAGCTTCACATTGACCCGTATCAGAAATGGAATGCTTTAGACATGAAGCTGCAAGGACTATTGGCATACTGGACAAAAAAAAGTATAAAGGTTGGGGTTAGAGAGATGTTTTAGTACTTAAGAGTGTGTATTGATTTTTCAGAGGACCTGAGTTCAGTTCCCGGTATCCATGTCAAACATATCACAGCTCCTTGTAACTCCAGTTCTTGAGGACCCAGCATCCTCATCCGGTCTCCAAAGGTACCCACATGTCAATATCATCAAATAGACACATACACACACACACACACACACACACACACACCATAAACATAATAAAAATAAATCCTAAAAGATTATAAAATGACAAACTAAACTCTCAGTAAAGAGCGCCCTAAACTAGTCATCCAATCTAAGATTTAAGAAGTGATATCTTGAGAGCAGATGGTATGATGTAGACTTTGGGGTTTTCTTAATCAGTCTTTACAAATCCAGTACTATTCAGCATGTCATATAATAAGGCCACAAACACGACTAATATGATTGTCCACTTAGCCACAGCAGACAATCACAAAATTTTTCTGTACTGGACCAGATAGAAAAATAGCTCAAACTGTAACAGGCCATAAACCTGAGCTGCAATATTCAACGCTGCTGAAGTCTATTGGAAGCAACCAGAAGCAACATACAAAAGAATAGCATAGCTGTGTTCCAGTGAAACATGCATTATGCATCCTGGTGGCAGACATTTTTTCCTGGGTTAGTTTGCCAACCCTTAGCTCCATCAACCAAAAGCAGAACTGAGACATGGGGCAGAGTTTTTGGTGCACTAGGCAGCATTCAGCCACAGCTGATATTGGAGTTCATTTCTTGGCATTAAAACCTTAAGTGGTCAGGAAAGGTCTTGTTATTGTTTATCGTTGACTGATTAATTTGTAAGTGTAGGGTCAGTTTGCTGGGGTGCTCTTGTTGTGTGTTTGTTTGTTTGTTTGTTTTGTCAGATAAGACTCTTTCTACAAATATTGGCCTTCTATTTGAATTCATTGTCTGGTCTCCAAGGAGGCTCTTCTTGACTCTCCATCAGCATTATGTCTATATTTGCTCCAGGTAACTCACCTTTTCCCTGTTCGGAAACCCTAACCACTCATGCTAGCTCACTGCAGTCATCCAGCATCTTAACCATCTTACAGCTCCTCTAAGATGAACAAAGTGGTCCAGCAATCTCATTTGCAAGATCCTGCAGTTTTCTGCAATAGACTCTTCCCAAGCCTGGACACAGGAAGCTTGTGTGCACACATAGTTATTTCACTAGTTTGTCCTTCCATGATTGTTTTTACCTTATTATTTTCCAGTGTTCTTCTACCCCTGCATTTACAGAGTCACTCTCCTTGGCAAAGCAAATGGGAGGCCAAGAGCTTTGGAAGGTCTTTGAAAGCATTTGCTTCACCTATTTTCTACTTATTCTTCCAAACAGAATTCTGTGTCCTTTGATTGTGTCCTGAGCATTCTCTACAAGTCACAATGGATCGTGAGTCTTTGGTTTTCTGACGTCATTTGCACAAGTATGTATTATCCCTTTTTTTTTTTTTCTTCAGTTGAAGGCAAACAGCAAACTTGTTTATTCAACGACTGGGAAGGCCTTGTATACCCTCCTCCCAGCACCCAAGCTGTGTCCCGATCTGGTGGCATTTTTGGTCATCCCTCTGTATGTATTATCCTTTATGTGTCTTCTTTGGTTTCTGGTCAAGTCCTTTTAAGATCTGAGCTCACATAATGGTCCCTGTGAAGTCACAGGATGATGGGAGTCTGTCTGTTGGGACAGCATTCCTTTCCTTTGTTGTTGGGTCTCTATGCTTTTTCATGAACAAAATATCCAACCCAGTGACTTTCTCAACTCTTGAGACAGCTGACGCTTTAGAATTTTAAAGCAGTTGTATTTTTTTCTCTCAGTTTCTTCTCCCAATCCCCTGGTGAACACAAGCTCTTTCGTCCGGGGTTTCCTCTCCCTTGGATCATAATTAAATCTAGAAGACCTGCATCGTGTCACCAGCCTGCTGGGAGAACAGTCGCAGGACAAGTAGTGTGTGTTGAATTTTCAGAGGACCTGAGTTCGATTCCCAGGACCCATGTCAGACACATCACAGCTGGATGGAGTCAAAGGCTTGTTTAGTCTGGTACTCTCTGGATTTAACATGTCATTGAGGAGCTTCCTGAGAGAATTACTCAGATATATGCGAAACACTGAGTGACTGCCAAGTTAGGGCACCCTTTTGCAAGAGGACTTAGGAGATCTTCTGGAACTGATTTACTTCTCAGGAAGAGAGACTCTATGGTACGTGAGACATCAACAGGCCTGAGGGTCTCTGGGGGGGCTCTGAGGACAGAGACCCCGATTCACATGGGGTGGAATTTTTGTTTGAAATTCCTGTGATCCCTCCATCCAGGTAGACATGTGCATCCTGGAGAGAAGGGAGTAATGAATCACCTTAAAGAGCCTTCCCCCCAAAACCATTTGTGAGATCCTAAAAGAGATTGGACCAAGGGAGAAAGAAAGGACCTGGCCACCAGAACAGTGGGCATCAGACAACAGAAAAGCCAGTCGGGCATAATCAAGTCCCAAACACCCACACACCTTGCTTCCTTAGCACACCTATGACATGAGTCAGGTGTCCATTTCTCCCATATGGCTAGATGATCCGCAGGATACTACTGTGATTTTCAACAAGAATTCTTTTACATCCTCTCTTTTTTAAAGACCTAATTCACAACTCAATGCAATTTACTCAAATGTGTGTCTGATGATACCACAGCACCGCCGTATCTGTTTGGTATATAAGAATCCTACTGTCAAGTCTAAAGATTCCTAAGCTACAGCTCCCTCATATTAAGACAGCATGCATTATGCTTCATACACTAAGAAGTCTCTCTAACCCCCTACTGCTTTTTATCTATTTCCCTAGCTGCTTCTCTTCACTCTTGTGCTTTCTGGACAAGGAGTAACCACTGTTGGGATTGTATTGTAACAACTGCTTGGGACATCATGATCTCACCAGTACTTCCGTAAACTGATTACTAGTAACGGTGATGACATGTGTCAATTGGTAGATATCTGTTTTATATTGTTGTTATGTTATCTCCGTCCTCCCTCCCTTCTTCCCTTTCTTCTTTTTTCTGTGCATAACTAGGGAGTACACTGAGGGCCTTGTATAAGCTATGCAAATGCTATACCTCTGAGCTACATTCCCAGACTTTTTAATTTTTATTTTGAGACAAGAGGTTACTCATGATTTAGCCCAGGCAGATCTTGAACTTGCAGTTCTCAAGCCTTGGCTTCCTGAGTAGCTGGGATTACAGGCATTACCATTCCTGCCTGCCTTTTTCCCCCCAAGGGAGAGTTCATCCCCACTTGACAGAAAGAAAAAAAAAACTAAGACCCAGTAGATTAAACAACTTGCTTAGATACATCCTCAAAGGAAATGTTAAAGGGCATTTAATGAAGGAACAATTTTAAGGTATGAGCAGAGTTATAAGGATGATGAAGCAACCTATTGTCGGAAATAACAGAAAACCTTTCACCATCCTTGCATGTGAAGGAGGCAAGAGGGATGGGTAATTACTGTAAGCTGGCAGGTGAGTTATAGAGAGTCGTTGGGCACAACGCGGTCAGAATGCAGCGGGCAAAGGGCACAGCACACACTCTACAGCGGATGTGTTGGTGCACACCTGTAACCCCAGCCCTCAGGAAGCTTAGGCAGGAGTCCAGGGCCAGCCTGGTTTACATAGTAAGAGCCCACCTCAAAGATTAATAATAGAAATGCTATGTTAAATGGACCTATGTCCTGACCTTACTCCCCTCTTCTGATTACTTGGCCACACTTCTCACTGTTTAAATTAAACAAGAAACAAGATAATAAAGCATACCAGCCTTCAGCACACAGAACTTGGTAGAAAAGGGTGGAAAGTAGACCTGAAGGAAAGCAGAGAATGTTCCTTAAGGTATCTGAACTCTAACGTAAAAGCTTCCCCTCTTTCCAAAGCTCCAAAATGCCACAACACCTGCATCTCACACTAAGAACTTGGCGTTTCCAGTTCCAACAACATCTTGATCTTCAAATTCAATTTCCATTCTCAGACATGTTTCTGAGACTGCCACTCAGCTGCAGACAATCCTCCTTCTTCCAAGCTGCTCTTCCAAATGATAACATAAAGGAACAGAAAAAAAGACCCACACCGTTGCCGGCAAGTTCCACAGTGTCCTGCTCAGCACTGAACAGTCCCTGGAGGTGTGATGACAACATCAGCCCACTCAAATGAATCACTAAGGTTAGGCTGTCTCTGCAGATGCTGCCAGCGTCTGGCCACATCTGCTTCATGAAGTCAGTGCTACCTGTGGTTAGGAAGTGGGTCCCACCTAAAGTCCCTTCAAATACTTTAGACCTTCATTCTTTATAGACTTGTTGGCCTTCATTATTCTGCCCTGTCTTCCTTTTGTTTTTAAAGCAGAAATACCAATAGACATTCATCAGATCTTTTACATTCTCTTTAATCATGGAAATCTGCCAAAGCTCCCAGTGACTACTGGTTACTGACTTTGCATATAAATAGCATGGAGAGCATGCTTTCACATTCCCAAAGACAAGGGACTAGCAATTGTATCGGTCAATTCCCAAGGCATAAATTGGACTATTTTTCCAAACATACAGTATCATTACTTTACATATGAAATAAAACAACTTTACATGTAGGAAATCCTAAGGAATCTGAAGCAAACACTTCTGGGTCCGATAAGTAAGGCCACAGTTAGAAACTCAATACATGAAATCAGTTCTATTTTCTAGACTGGTAATGGAGAAAACAGAAAATGAAATAGAAAGGAAATGCCACCTACAATACTGCTAAAGTGTGAAGTAGTTACATATGAGCATGGGTCGCCATGCTTGACCATGGAAGACTATAAGATGCTGCTGTCATGAACTCAGTGACACAGGCCATTGAGACTGCAAGCCCCAGTATTGGTAATGCACCACTTCTCTCTAAGTTGGTCTATAAATTCACTGTTACCCCAATCAACACTTCAGCCTTCATTTTTAAATGTCTATGCAATGGCAAATGATGATTATCCAAAATAGTTCCAACAGCACAAATTTCAATGACTCACCTGATTTCGAGACTCACTGGTAAGATAGGTGCTGGGTATGATGGTACATGCCTGTGATCCTAGCCCTTGGCAGGAAGAAGGGCCAGGGTTCAAGTCAGCCTGGATGACAAAGTTAGTGAAGTTTCCTGACAGACTGGGCTATGTAATATGATCCTACCTAAATAAATAGATGAACTATAGTCATCTGGATAACAGCACTGATAAGGACAGACAAAGGAATTAAGGGACAAAATAGATTTCACGTACAATCAACTCATCTTCAACAACGGTATGGAGGTAATTCAGTAGGGGAAGGATGACCTTCAATAAACAGTACAGGAATGGGTAGGCACATGTGTAAAAAATAAACAATGCTCTGCTGTTTTAGTTTGTAGTAGAGAAAGTAAAGCTATTGAACTTGAAGAAGAGAACATGCACGAAGCTCTGAGACTTTGAAGTAGGCAAAGCTCTTATATCCAGCTGTGGCTCTGGCTGAGTCGCCTCTGTTGACCTTTGCCTTCTGCTAATGCAGGGTATGTTGTCTCAGCTAAAATCCTGGGCTTCTGTGTAACTGAGGAAAATGCTGAGCCCGGGACTGGCTTGGATCTCAACCTTATCTAACAACAAAGTTAGTTTTTCTTTTCCTTATCCTTTGCAAACGTACATTCTTCCTAAAGACAAAGAGACGCCAAGGCTGAGCCAGCACAGAACTGCTCTTTCTCTGGGTCCTAGACAGTAGGACTGTCTGTTTTGGAGTTTGGTTGTGATCCAGTCACAGGTTCTTTAGTTGGGTGTTTTTGTGACTTCTAGGGAGGAAGATAGTGTTTATCCACCTGTGAAGGATCCACTGCTTAGGAAGAAACGAGAACAAACTCAAGTATTTCTTGAGCTAAAAATCTGTGCGTGTACAGGGCTGAGATAAAGGTCAGATGGAAATGTCAGCTGCATACACACTAAGTGCTGAGTACTTGATACGTGAGGGTGTTACACAAAACATGTCTTCCATTAGAAGTTGCGTTTGTGGGTTCTTCTGTCTGCAAACTAAGCACAGGAAAATGATGAGCTAACTAATTAGTAGAATCCTTGCTTGAATTCTAGATTTATATTAAAAACATAACTGCTTAACCAGTATACTGTCTTATCACCTTAATCTGTCATTAAAGATGGTGTTTCAACTACTTCTTTTATGTGTTTGCTCTGTTTCTACTTGAACAAAGTAGACCCTTGACCTACTTTGCCTCTATTGCTGTGATAAACACCAACCGACCAACAGCAACTTGGGGAGGGAAGAGTTTATTTCAGCTTAGATCTACAGTCTATCATGAAGGGAAGTCAGAATAGGAACCTGGATGCAGGAGCTGAAGCAGAGACCATAGAGGAGTGTTGCTTACAAACTTGTTCCACATGGCTTTCTCAGCCTGCTTTCTCATACAACTGAGCACCACCTCCCTGGAGAGATGGCACCGTCCACAGGGGGCTGGGCCCATCCATATTAAAAGCCAGTCAAGAAAGTGTCCCCACAGACTTGACTACAGGTCACAGGATGGAAGCATTTCTCAGCTGAGCTCCCTCTTTTCAAATGCCTCTACTTTGTGTCAAACTGACCAAAATCTGGCCAGCACTCCCCTTGAACTAGCTCCATCAGCCGTTCTTCTAGCCCAAAGCGTCAGTCCATGCTTTGAAGGTTACAGAGACGACATCAAAATGGAACCTTCACCAGACTTGTGAGCCTTCCTGGTCTTAGCATTAACCATTCTACAAAGGAGAAGACACAAGGACCCTGTCCTCAATGTAAAATTTAGGCCTGGTAGCTGCACAGTTTCATGTTTCAGTTAGATTTAGATTTCCACCTCACTCCTCTCAGATCCACCCCACCCCACTCCTTTCCACATCACTCAACCCACGCCTAGCCAACCTTACTCATCTCATTTGCATACATGTCAGTCTTCCACACTGTATCTTAGTCTTACTTGAAAGAAAAAAAAAAACCTTTTGTTTTTTTTTTTTTTGAAAAAGTCCCTTTCATCTAGAAAGGTCTCCGGCATTGTCCAATTCAATCTTTGGCATAATATATATCTGGAAATTGACCATATACCAAATTCTGCCTCAGAAAGATCCTTAAGTCTGGCTACAGCTAGCAAGGATTGTATGCCCCATATCTGGCCTTTGAATGGAAGTAAAGTATGAAATAGCTACAGAAATGGGTTGCTACAGAAGACGCCATTGCCTAAACCAGAGAAATGGCTAAAGCCAGTCCAGTCTTTCTCAGAGGCACCCCTGGGGACCTGCGTGTTACAGACCATTAAGTTTCACCTCAGTATCTGTTGGGACAACAGCGGGAGAATATAAAAGGGACAAACTAGTACAACACAGATAAGGTGGATGTGGCTGTGGGTGTCAGCCTGGCTTTCCCAGGGGAGCCTCAGCCTCTGTGGCCAGAGCGAGTTCTTTGATAAGGAGAATGAATGATCAGATTGTTCCTCATCCGATGCAAACAGATTCGCTCCAGTTTTCAGCTGGTTCTCGTGGAACACAGGCACTCCCTAGATAGAAGAGCTTCATGGGATCATGCCCTCCAAACACCTTCTCAACAGCTAACAAATGCCATTAACATAGGGTAGCAGCAGAGCAGAGGGTGGGAATTCTTAAGGAGCCACTAAAGTTAGCCATGCTAACCTTAGAGTTCTGTTGGTGAATCCCTACATTCTTAGTGACTATATTTTTGTTTGTTTTGCTTTTAAATCACTCAAAATCTTCTGAATTGGGAATGAATAATTCAATCAAGCATACCAAAATACTGATCATGTCGAATGCTAGTTATTGTGTGCAAACGCTTGCTGGATCGCTCTGTCAGTCGCTCACCAGCTTCGGAAAACTCTTGCTAAAGCACTCACTTATCTCCCCCTGAAGCTGTGTCCCTATGCTTTTCACTGCTAAACTAAAGGCACCATCCTTCCCCTAGTCACAAAAGTGTGAAACAGAGGGACTTTCTTTTTTTAAAAAGTGTAAACACTTTTATTTGTTTACATCTGTGCATGTATTTGTGTGTCTGTGTATATGTGCATGGGTGCACATTTCATGGCGTGGGTATGGAAGTCAGAGGACTACTGGTGGGACTTTGTTCTCTTCTTCCACTCGGGGGTCTTAGGGGATCAAATTGTTGGTGGTGGTGGCAAGCACCACTACCCACGGAGCCAGCCAGCTGCCCCACGGGCGTCATCTTTCACAGCTGGCTCTTCAGTTTTGCCCCTTTCATTTCGGCTAGTGCAGCCCTAGCTCCACCTTCACCAGGTCTCACTGAACTAAGGCAGCAGCTTTCAAATCTGTTCTTATGCCTCCTCCCTTCAGACTCATTCACATCCTATACTGCTTCCAAGTCAATCTTCAAAAAGCACAGCTGTAAGAATAGGGTCAGGGGAGATGGCCCAGGGGTAAGAGTACTTGATGCACCGAAGAAGAACAGAAGTTCAAACCTTCAGCACCCACATAAAAAGCCAGGCATAACCACACACGCCTTTAACCCCAGCATTGCAGAGTCAGAGACAAGGGGGTTGTTGGAGCTTGCTGGCTAGACCCAGGGTTAGTGAGAGACCCTGCCAAAGGAATAAGGCAGAGGGCAATATGGCAGAAATATGTCTTCCTCTGGTCGCCTTGCATGTGCAGCTAAGCATTCCTGTGCACACATGTGCATATACCTTCCCCCCACACACACATTCACATACACAAAAACATTTTAAAAAGCTCATCTCTGTACCCATCATGGTCCTATTTGAAAACTTTCAGCAGCTCCTCATTTTCAGAACACAAGCCTTGTCTTTGTAACCTGAAACTGGGGAACTGCATAGCTGGGTCCCAGGTTCCTGGAAAAGCTTATTTATGTCTCTGCATTCTCATTATTCCACACCTTTCCTTCAAATAATGTCTGTGACGTATTGATTAGAGGCCAAGTGCATACACACTCGTTTGTCTGTCTGTCTGTCTGTCTGTCTGTCTGACTCTTGCTGTGTTATAAAATATAGAGTACAATATAATTATGTAGATATAAAACAACTCTATGAGGTTTGTCTTGTGGTTGATCCCCACATGACTTTAGGAAACTGAGGCCCAGAAAGATAAAATATCCCTTCCAAAGGTCATCCGATCTGTGGACAGAAGGACCATACCTGCTCACCCCCCCCCCACCACTGAATCCCAAGGTCTGCTTCTCTACCCTGTGTAGCTTCTGCTCAGAGAGCACCTGCTGTGTACCCTCCACCCCAGAGAGGGCCAATGGCCAAGTTCCTCTTGCCTTGATGCTTGTCGAATCTTAATGTTTTCTCATTATACAACCTGGAGTGAAGGAGGGTCTTGTAGCTCTAATTTACTATGAAGACGTGAGTCACCAGAACAGACCACTTCCAGCAATTGCTTAGTGATATATTTTTAATTCCTGTTAATCTGGCAGAGTGGAACTGTTCCTTTGCATATCCAGTAGGGAAATAACTGGATAAATACTGTGTATTCACTTAGGGTAAATTATGTTGGTTTGCAAAACAGCATCTCGACTGTCCTTCTCCAAGGCCTGATTTTCACATGGAATTAAGAAATGTGTGAGCTGTGACAGCTGGAAGGGCTGAGTGAAAGAGGCACAATGTAGATCCTTTAAGCTTCTCTGGAGAAGTGTCTTGCTTTTGTTGATGTTATACTGGTGTTCTTGTCAAAGCTCTGAAGTAATATTAGCCAAGCCATAGCATCTACAGGCTCCTGAGCTAGGTTTTAACAGAGCTAACCCTGGTACTGTACTCTGCCGACCACAGCACTGGCCTGGCCTGCTCACACTGCCCTATCAAAGTGCCTTATGCTAGGTAACATGTTAACCAATACATTTAACTCTCACCATTCTAAGGATGAAAAGCCAAAGATCACTGGGAGGTTCAGTGTTTGAGGATAACCCATTTCTTCCAGATGGTGCCATGCGTATGAGGATAGCCCATGTTTTCCAGATGGTATTGTGTCCTAACAGAAGGGTAGAAGAATCACAAGGTCTCTCATGATTTAATTATTCTCCCAAAGCCCTTGTCAGTTCATACCATGTATTAGTGAGTCAGCTTCAACATGACATGAGAAGGAACACAAACATGCCAACAACACAGCACATGCCAACATAAAGATTTTTAGGCAGATTTTTCAATGGCTAAGAAGTCTTGTTAAATTTTGTGCAGGATCTGCAATATTGGGATGTATCTTTTTATCCTGTGTCTTTCAGGATATTCTAATAGTTTCATAGAACTTTGCAGGCTATAAGGAATATAAACATATTTTTATCATTTAATTAAATTTCCAATTTAATCAGATTTTTCCTTGCAATGTAGGTAGAATAATTTTTGATAAAGAAGTATAACAACCAGGAAAGATGACTTCTATGCATCTCCAGAATAATACCTGGAAAAGAGAAGCTTGAATTCTGGTTTCTCACACCTAAATCCAACAGCCAATGTAGACAGAGAAGGCTTCTGAGATGAATCTTGGAGTTGGATCCAGTCCTATAAAGAATGAGTAGACAATGATGGAGAATTCCCGGGAAAGGGAGGACCTAAGCAAGGGCATAGATCCTGCCTGGACAGGGTGATGGGAGGTGGGGACTTTGTGTAGTTTGTTGTTGAAACAGAAAGGGTTAGGGAAAGAGAGCTACTCAGTAAGGTTGATGCCACCTGCAAGTTGTAGACCACAGGAGCCACTGTCTACGAAGACCACTGAACTATTCCTATAGAGGCCAGGGACTTACGTAGATGCTTTCAATGTAACGTGATGTTGGCCTAAGCCAATTTGCATTTCATTAGATTTGCTGGCTATACTGCAAGGATTGTGTAGAAGAAACTCGAAACGGGGCAGGAAAGCCTGTGTGAGATCCATTACAACCATACAGGAGAGGAGAGGAGACTTAATTTGACCACCAGTAGGATGTGCCTGGCCACGGAGAAAGGAAAGCTGAAAGTGACTCCAGGCTCTTCCTCAATGTCCAGACAAAGATGTCTGAACTGCAGAATTTAGGAGAAAGGGTGGTCTGGGACATTTAATACTTATAATGTTTGAGGGGTGAGCTGGAATGATCAGGAGACTCCAACTCAAATGGAAATATAAATGAAGGAGAGAGATTCTCATTGTAGTGACTTATGGGTGCTAATGGATGTCGTGGGAATGTAAAAGTTCACCTGGGGAAACACCGAGACTGGCAACTAGAATCTTCTTCACAGAAGAAAACAGAGACTTAAAAAGAAACCGAACTGTGAGGTGTTACAAGAGTGAGAAGGTGGGTGGCCCGTGTGTCGAGGAAAGCCTGAGTTCAAAGCAGGAAAAGAATGAGTATCTAGTGCAGAAAAGACGTTCAGCCAGCAAAGAGTCAACATTGACAGCTGGGGCTGGTGAGGAGGCGGCTGCTGCTACTGGTCCTCAGTGGTAGCCATTTTGGGGGAATGGCTGGGGCAAGAAGTCAACATGGTGCTGATACAGGAGAGACTGGAAGGACGGAAAATGGAGCAAGGGATATTTGGATAAGATACTAACCAGTTACAGGTGAACACAGAGACCACAGTCAAAGTTTTTACATTGTTGGGAGATGGGCTGAGATGGCTTTAGTGGGGAAGTGACTGCTGTACAAGTATGAACCCCTGAATTTGATTCCCAGTATTCATAAAAATCCAGAGAAGTCAGCATGCATCTGTAATGATGGAGAAACAGGCATGTGTGAGCAGTGGGGCACAGGGCTCACTGGACAGTCAACCTAGTCAAAACAGTGAGTTCCAGGTTCACTGTGAGAGCCAGTCTCAAATACCAAGGGAGAAAGTGTGGAGGAAGACGCTGGGTGTTGATCTGGCCTCCACACATGCATATATAGGTGAGCATGCACACATGTGCACATGTGCATATCACACACACACACACACACACACACACACACACACACACACACACAAAAGGGAAGAAAAATGGTTAGGAGGAAGAAAAACTTGACAATTTTATTTTCAGAAAAGGGGTGTGTGTGTGTGTGTGTGTGTGTGTGTGTGTGTGTGTGTGTATGTTAGAGGAGAAAGTACCATTGAGGAGCTAGGTCCTTTGAGACTGGGAAAAGAAGAGACAATGTATGGTCAGCTACAGAAAGCTAAGAAAAATGATTCTAGAGCAGTGGTTCTCAACCTGTGCTCGTGAACCCTTTGGGAGTTCAATGACCCTTTCATGGCAGTCACATATCAGATATCCTGCATATCAGGATATTTATATTACAATTTATAACAATAGAAAAATTACAGTTGTGAAGTAACAAAAATAATTTTATGGTTGGGGGTCACCACAACATGAGGAACCATATTAAATAGTTGCAGTATTAGGAAAGTTGAGAACCACTGTTCTAGAGGATTCCATTTTCTCTGTGGGATGAGACATGTGACCTTCTGTTAAGAAGGTGAGATGTGGGGAGTTATAAATGAAGTCAGGGACAGTGGTAAAGGTACACAAGGGCACGAGGAAGCTAGAGGAGAAATAGAGACTTCAGATGACGTCTTATTACTCTGTTGCTACAAGAGTACCACAGATTGGGCAATTCATCAGCAACAGAAACAGATTGTCTCATGGGTCTTGGAACTAAGAATTCCAAGACCAAAGTGTCATATGTGATGGGGGCCTTCTTGCTTCATCATCCCATGATAGAAGTGCAAAGAGCAGATAAGAGAAGCAGGGGGTAAACTCACCTTTTTATGAGGAACTACCCCAACAATAACGAATCTACTCACACGCTAACAGTCCTTATCTACTCAGGCAGGCAGAATCTTTGTGACCTAATAATCTCTAATCAGGCTCAGCCTCTCCACATTGTTGCATGGAGGACTGAGTTTCCAGTGGAGGCATTTTTGAAAGACACTAACTGTTGCAGTGGGAAACTCTTTTAGGAGATGTCCCTCGAGGGTATGATTGAAATTGAAGCATGGCCATCTCTGGAAACAAGGGGCTCTAGAACCGTGAAGCCAGGATGCTGGATGCTTTCCTTCTTGTCACTGGAATGTCCTATTACATGATGGTAGAATGTTAGACAAAAGGTCATGGACCAGGGGCTGAATCCACAATCAATGAATGAACAATAATGACTAAGAAAAGAAGGCGGTACTGAGCGAAGAGACTGCGGATTATATAAACAGACAGAATGGAAGACAAAATAAAGAAAATAAAGAGCAGTTTCACCAGGTGACAGGGCGGTGCCTGGAATAGAAAGACCCAGTGTTGCATGGTGTGTGGGGCATAGGAGAAGGACCAGTCTCCGCTGGATTGGGCATCCAGAGCTCAGCAAACGAGGACACGGAGTTGTTGACGAATAAGGACGCAGGTGTACAGTGGAAAGAAATGAAAATGTCCATCAGGAGAGGCTGAGAGGAGTCAAGGACTGATGGTAGGAACCGGCAGGGGGAAGCAGAGTTGGTTGTGGCCTTTGATCTGGGGAGGGGGTTACAGATGAGAGAGGTGGATAGAAGGCACCCGCCATATCAAATACTCTAATTATGACCCATGTGTCTGTGATGTCAGAATGGGAAAGTGTTTCAGTGTCTGTCTGGCCCCAGGAAGGCCATGGAGATTTCTGGAGGCTTACAAAGATATCTCCAGAGCCTTTCTCTAGCTTTTTGATATTCAAAAAAAAGTATTCTTGGCTTATGCCATATTAATTTTTTTATTCCAAAATAAATCTTCCCATTTAAAAAAATCAAGTCTCAAGCCTTTTAAATATGTTAAATTAAAAATGTGCAAAACAACCACAGTTTTTTTTTCTTTAAAGAGAGACAGAGAAAACTTTACATCTGCTTTTTCATATTCCATGGGAAGAAAAATGGAGCAAATGATGTGTTTGATGCCAAGGTTGTCTATAATGTGTGGAAGCATCTTTCCCTTTCCTTTCCTAGGAGCTAAGTCTAACACCAGGACAGAGCGGACATTTTAATTATAAGATGCTGTGGTCGTTAAAATGTTGTTGGGCCCCGTAACCTCATAGGGGGTGGCACTATTAGGAGGTGTGGCTTTGCTGGAGTGGGTGTGGCCTTGTTGGATGAAGTGTGACACTGTGGGGGTGGGCTTTGAGGTTTCCTGTGCTCAGGATACAACCCAGCATCTCGGACCACTTCCTGTTGCCTGCAAGATGTAGGACTCTCAGCTACTTCTCCAGTACCACATCTGCTTGCATGCCTCCATGCTCCCTGCCATAATAACAATGGACTGAACCTCTGAAACTGTAAGCAAGCCACTCGAATTAAATGCTTTCCTTATAAGAGTCGCCATGGTCATGGTGTCTCTTGATAGCAATAGAAACCTTAACTAGGACAGATGGTGTGCTGGCTAGTCTTATATCAACTTGACAAACTAAGTTATCTGAAAGGAGGGAACCTCCATTGAGGACACGCCTCCATAAGATCCAGCTGTGAGGCATTTGCTTAATTAGTGATGATGTGGGAGGGCCCAGCCTGTTGTGGGTGGTGCCATCCCTGGGCTGGTGCTCCTGGGTTCTATAAGAAAGCAGGCTGAGCAAGCCATGAGGAGTAAGCCAGTAAGCAGCACCCCTCCATGGTATCTGTATAAGCCCCTGCCTCCAGGATCCTGCCCTGCTTGAGTCCTGTCCTGACTTCCTTGAATGATGAACAGCAATGCTGAAGTGTAAGGCAAATAAACCTTTTCCTTCCCAACTTGCTTTTGGTCACGGTGTTTTGTTGCAGCAATAGAAACCCTAAGACAGATGGGTTAGGACCTTACCCACAGACAGTCTCGTAGGTCTCCAATGGCAGGGGATAGGTGACCCAAAAGCCATTCTTTTTCATTTTTTAAATAATCCCCATGAAGCGTGCAAGCTGTGCTCCAGGAGAAGGAGCATGGCGGTGCCAAAAGCATGTGACACTGGCATTCAGAGTCTGCTCCATCTTTCCTTTGCCTCAGACACCTGCTCATTATGTGACTTTCAGATTGACATCCTGCTTCCCATTAAAAACAAACACAACACAACAAAAGGACCTGTGCTGTGGGGTACTGCGAGGATTAAATGAGGTGATAGGAATATCACCCTGTGAGGTGAAACCACTGGATGTTATTAATACTAGAGGCGGGTGGAATTGGTGTTTGTAAAACTGCTGTCTAAGCCTAGACCGAGTGAGTCACAGAAAAGAGAGAGCAAAATCTGGGAGGCAGAAGGAAGGAGGGCAGAGACTCTGGGTGAGGGGCCTCCTGAACATTTTTCAAATCACGCTTCTAAGGAGTGACCTCTGCCTGATGACAGTATAGGAGACACTTGACCCTTCTTCCTCCTCATGCACCAAATAAGCCTTTACACACACCAGCTCCCTCTAAGGGAAGGCTAGGCACCACGCGAGTGAGGAACATCCACATAAGAATGGATAGGAAATATGAGGCAAACTCAGTCACCCAAAGCTCTGAACCTTAAAATCAGAAAGGATCTTCAGTCCTACGTGTAGTTGGAAGTTCAGAAGTTTTCCTGCCACCCAACCCCCGGGCCCCTGTCCCAAGTAAACACACAGAAGCTTATATTAGTTACAAACTATATGGCGTATGGCTCAGGCTTCTTGCTAGCCAGCTCTTTCATCTTAAATTAGCCCATTTCTGTTAATCTACATGTTGCCACGTGGCTGTGACGCTACCGGTCTGCGGGCATCCTGTTGCTCCTTGGGCGTTGGTCTGGTGTCTCCTCTTCCCACCTGCCTCTTTCCTATATCTCTGCTTGGGTTTCCCACCTGCCTCTAAGCTGCCTTGTCATAGGCCAAAGCAGCTTAATTATTAACCCATGGGAACAACATATATTCACAGTGTGCAGAAAGACATCCCCCAGCACCTATGATGTTCCTGTGGAAGTGAAATGTGTGGGCCATACATAAAGCATCTTGAGTTTTGTAGTTCTCACCTGAGGGACTACACCCTAGCTCTGCATACACAGGCCTCCAGAGATCTCAGAGAACAAAGATGGGGAGTCAGATGGGTGTATGAGCACTTCCAGCGTCCATATTTTGTGGGCCCAATACAGACAGAGAGGGGGCCAAGTGCTGAGCTCCCGCTCTCTCTAGACGTTTATCTGAACACTTTCCCCAGGTGCTGCTTAACGGAAGGGCCTTTGCAAGCCTCCATCTGGGAACTGATGACAATGGACCTCTGATGGTCTGTACCACCTCCTAGAGCTCACTTCAGAGACAAAAATTCCATAGATTTTACATAGAAAGGGTTTGTGTATGCATCAAGGATACTGATTCTCATTTAAGGATGGAGCCTTAATTATTTAGTTCTCGGGGTGGATGGGACTTTGCATTTGTGAGTTCCTTAGCCCACAGAGCAAGAAGGCAGCTTTTCAATAAGCATACTCCAGCTCTAGCCCCGGGTTCAGACTGTGTGGTATGAATAGGAAGGCAAATATTGTGTGAAATTCTCAAAGAATAACTTTTAAAATTGAATGCAAATATTTGTCACAGATTCATCCTCCTCCCAGCTCAGTGCAGACTGAGGGAGAGGAGATAAGCTCTGAGAAGTCTCTCTGAGGGCACAGAAATTGAGAATACACATCTAACACCTCAGTGTTTCTGGCTGTGCCTCAAACAACTGGCAGCTAAGCCCCCTGAACCTAGCATCCCACAGTATCCTACAGACCACTGGGGGAAAGACAGTGGTTTGAAACCCCTGTGGGCAAATCACATGCCTCTCCTGCCTCAAGGCTGGTTTCTGGAAGCTACTTTGTCCTTTATTTTTACTGTATCTCCCTGTCTCCTGGCTTTCCTTGACTGTTTCTGTGCATTGCTTACCACAAGTGCCTCTTCTAGTCTTTATAAACCAGAGAGAGCGGATGTGTATTAAAAGTCCTGGAAGAAAACCAAACAACCACCCACGAATTCTATATGCCTGCCCTATAAAAATGAGAGATAAAGACATTCTCAGGCAAAGGAAAATCGATGGCCTTATTGTCATGAGACCTGCCTTATAAATATACAATAGTTGAAATGAAATGATATGAAACAGCAATATAAGAACACAAGTAAATATAAGATTTACTGGCAAAGATAAATACATAAACATGAAAAGAGTATTTATAAGCATAAAATGCTACTTTATTATAATAATAGGTAAATTGATTATAATGCTATCATAAAATGTAAAAGACCAAAAGTACTGAAAACAACTAAGTTACTTTATCTTAATGAATACATACTAGAAATATTGTGAATCATGACATCAGAACCATATAATACGAGAAGAAATATTTTTAAAAAACCCAAAGAATTCTTTAATTCAAGGAAGATAAGTATGGTGGTTTGAGTGATAATGGCCCATAGAGAATCATATATTTGATTGTTGGGTCCTCAGTTAGTGGAACTATTTGGGAAGGATTAGGAGGTGTGGCCTTATTGGAGGAAGTGTGTCTCTGGGGGTGAGCTTTGAGGTTTTAAAACCCCACACCAGGCCCAGTATCTCTTTCTCTGCCTGCTTCCTGCAGATTCATAGGTAAAGCTCTCAGCTACTTCTCCAGCACCATGCCTGTCTGCCTCCCGCCATGATCATCATGGAATAACCCTCTAAAACTGTAAGCAAGCCCCTAATTAAATGTTTTCTTTTATGATTTGCTCTTTGGTCATGGCATTTCTTCACAGTAATAGAACAGTAACTATGACAATAAATTATTATCATCTCAAAGTAGACTTCAAATACTGTGAGATATCTTAATGTAAACCCCTTAGTGGCCACAAAGAAACTACCTTTAAATTTTAAACCAAAGAGAACATTAAAGAGTGAGTAAAAGTACCAGAAAATCATTAACAAAACGACAACAGTAAATCTTTCTTCTTTATCAATAATTACTATAAATATAAATGGGCTAAATTTCCCCAAAGATACAGCATAGTTAGATGGATGTTTTTAAAGATCGAACTATGCCATTTAAAAGAAATAAACTATAGGTGTAAGAGCACACATAGGGAAAGCAAAAGGTCCACATCAGATCACAAAAGTTTCCAAATAAGTGTTAAGAGACTTTACAGGAGAAATCAGCATCAATACAATAAATTCATAAATGGAAACTTCAAACCCCACTTCATATAACAGGAATAAAAGTCCAGACAGTAAATCAATAAAGAAGCAGAGCATTTGAACAACACTGTAGCTCAAACAGATTTAACAGAGGGCCATGTGCCATCCCATAGCAGAAGAATATACATGAAACAGTCTCCAGAATTGGTTCTATGTTAGGACACAAAACGTGTTGTAAGTTGGACACTCTGGAGGCTAAGACAGGAAAATTGCCACAAGTTCAAGGCCAGCCTAGGCTAAAGCATAAGATCTTTGTTCTCAAAACAAAACAAAATTAAGTCTTAAAAAGTTTAAGATGAAATGAGCAAGCCAGGACTGGGAAGAAGATGTAGTTGGTAAAATGCTTACTGTGCAAGCGTGAATACTCCAGTTTGATCTCTAACATTCAAGTAAAAACCAAGGCTCAGCAGCTCACTGAAGTGGGGTCCTAATTAGTCTTATTAAATAAAAACCTGGAGCCAGATATTAGGGGTGAAAGCTGAAAGAGCAGAGAAGAGCAGCTAGCCACCAGAGATTTCTTACCTCTAAGAAACTCAGTCTGAATGGTGGGGATCCTGACTCTATGAATCCTCAGACTGAATGTGAGAGATCCTGTCCCTACAAATCCTCAGACTGAATAAGGTGACCCTGTCTCTATGAAACCTCAGACTGAATGGGGGGAGATCCAGTCTCTACCTGCCTTATATTCCTGTCTCCACCTATTGATTGTTCTGGGATGAATGATGTGAGCCTCCTAAGTGCTGGGATCAAAGGCATGAAATCCTAAATGCTGGGATCAAAAGTGTGAGATCCCAAGTGCTGGGATTAAAGGTGTGCACCACTACCACCCAGCTCTTTCAGACTGGTTCAATCTCACGTAGCCCAAGGTGGCCTTGAGCTTCTGATCTTCCTGCTTCCTCCTCTTAAGTGCTGGAATTAAAGGTGTGTGCCACCACTGCCTGGCCTCTATGGTTAATTAGTGCCTAGCTACACCCTCTGATCTCTAGGCGAGCTTTATTTGTCAGAACACAAAATATCATACAACAGCTCACATCTATTGTTCAAGGCATGGGAAAAGAGGGTGTTGTAGAATATTATTTTAAGATGTGTTACATTTGTTTATGCTGTGGAACATTTGTTTAACAATGCAAAGATTTTTTTGCATTCTTTTATGTTGCATTTGTTTAACTCAAGCTGTGTTACTTTGCCTGTCTAAAACACCTGATGGTCTAATAAAGAGCTGAACGGCCAATAGCAAGGCAGGAGGAAAGATGGGCAGGGCTGGCAGGAAGAGAGAATAGATAGAAGCAGAAATCTGGAATGAAAAAGGGAGCAAGAAAAGGAGAAGTGGGGCCAGCCATAGAGTAAGAGTAAAAGTACACAGAAGTAATAAAAGGTAAAAGCCCAGAGGCAAAAGGTAGATGGGATAATTTAAGTTAAAAAAAAAAAGCTGGATAGAAACAAGCCAAGCTAAGACTAGGCATTTATAATTAAGAATGGGCCTCTGTGTGTGATTATTGGAGAGCTGAGTGGCTGCCTCCCAAAGGAGCAAAAACAACCAGCAACAAGAGAGGGACAAGATCTCTAGGGTTTGCTGGCTGGCCAGCCTAGCAGAATCAGTGAGCACCATGTTCAGTGACAGATTCTATTTCAAAAGCAGGGTGGAGAATGATTGAGGAAGGAATCCACCTTTGACCTCTAGCTTCTACATGTGTGTGCACATACATATGAACACATGCACACAAACAGCCACCACCACACCAAGTACCTTTTCCAACTATGTGGGATGAAATTAGAAACCAAAGCAATAGAAAACAGCAAAATGTGAAAAATTCACAAAGACAAGGAAAGTACACAATAAATGTTCAAACAAATAGTGGACTAGATGGGACACCAATAGGAACATTTAAAAATACCTTGAAATAAATGGAAATGACAGCACAATTTACCAAACTGGCAAAGGATGCAGTCAAAGCTGCACTGAGAGTGAAGCCATGAACTCATCCATTCCAGAAGAAAGAACCCCAGTGTGCTCGCTCGGGCCTGAGTTCCAGCGCGCGGGAGGCTGCAGCAGGAGGACCACATGTTCCAAGCCAGCCTGTACATACAGAGACGCTGTCTTAGAAGACAAGAGAAAAGGGAGTAGATGGGAGGGGAGGAGGACGAGGGAAGAAGAAGGAAAGGTAAAACGGAAGGGCCGAGACGTTGTTTAGTGCCAGCTTGCTTCCTGGTGTAATTCTACCAAACATCAAATATCAATTAATACCACATCTTCATAAACTCTCCCCCAAAATAGAAGGGATACCCCCAAACTCATTTTATGAGGCAGACATCACCCCAATGCCAAAGCAAAGAGACCACATTGGAAGAAAAGTGTAGGTCTATATCTCTGATGAGTGTGTGTTCAAAACCCTCAAAAGGCTAGCAAATGGAGGACTGGGGAAGATGGATTAGAGGGCACAGTGCTTTCCCCACAAGCCTAACACCTGAGTTTGGATCCCAGGTCTGACATAAAAGCTGGATGTAGTAGTACAAGAGTCTGTAACACCGGGACGTCAACCAGCTTGGTTTGCACAGCTTTGAACACACCCCATTTCAAGGAAAGTGGAATGGTGAGGATACATAACCAAAAGTTCTCCTCTGACCTTCACATACACAGCATGACGTGTGTCCCTAACAACACATAGGAGCACACACACACACACACAAGCTGAATCCAAAAACACAACAAAAAGATTACTTGCCATGACTGAATGAGATTTATCCTAAGTTGGTTCAACATATGGAAATAAATCGATGTGATATTCCACATTAAAAGAATCAAAGATAAAGACCACAGTAGCCACAGAGAAAGTATTTGACCAAGTTCCACATCTTTTCATGATTAGAAACTCTCAAGGCTGGAGAGATGGCTCAGGAGTTATGAGCACTGACTGCTCTTGCGGAGGACCCTTGTTCATTTCCAACACCCACGTGTGGCTCTCAGTCATCTCTCCAGTTACAGGTGATCCAGTGCCTTCCCTGGCCTGCAAAGGTATCAGGTATGCATATGACATGATACACACCTGGTGCATAGACATACATGTAGGCAAACACTCATACACATAAAGTGATAAAAAATTAAAATGAAAAAATTGAAATTTTTAACAACATAGTCACAGAAGAAAATGTCCTCAATATAACAGGGGCCATTTGCAAGCAGCCACAGTTGGCATGGTCTGTGGGGAAAATGGAAACTTTAATTCCTCTAAGATCTGGTAATGGAAGCCTGAGAAAGAATATTCAGACTAGAAAACAAAAGGAAATGCATCCAAATCAAAAAGAGAAAAGTAAAATATCCATATTTAGATGACATGAACATACGGGTAGAAAACCATAAAGACCATGTAAAACACACACACACACACACACACACACACACACACACATACACATACACATACATACACGGGAGGGGGGAAGACTAATAAATTAACTCAGTAAAGTAGCATAATAAAAAAATCAACATATATAAATCAATTATACTTCTCTACACCAATGGTGATCTATCTGAAAAATAAACTAAAAGAGACATTTCAGCTTAAAATATCATGAAAAATGATAGAATTCTTAAGAATACATCTAACCAAGATGGAAAAGATCTGTAAGTGAGAAATACAAAACATTGGTGAAAGAATTTGAAGAGGCTACCCACAAATGGGAAAAATTCCTGTGTGTGGATTGTAATTGTTATTGTTAACATACCCATACTACCCAAAGCAATGTATAGACTCAATACAACATATCTCAAAAGTCCAATGACATTTTTCATAGAAATAGAAAAAAAGTTCTAAAAGTTTATGAACCAGAATATCTAAAACAAACAAGAAAAGCAAAGCTGGAGCAATCAGAGTTCCCAACTTACAATTCTATCCCAAAGTTATAGTACTCACTCAACACAGTATAGATTCTGGCATAAAAACAGACACAAGGACCAGTGGAACCCACAGCCTAGACATGAACGCTGGTATACACAGTCAACTGATTTTAGACCAGGTCCTCAAGAAGACACAGTAGGTGAAGGATAGTCTATAATAAATGGTGTTGGGAAAACTATATCTACCGCAAAAAATAAAACTGGACACTTACCGCACATAAAACTCAACCTAAAATTGGTTAAGAACTAACTAAGGTGAGGAACCATAAAACACCCAGAGGAAAGCTCATTGCTACCGGCTTTGCCAGCCTTTCTTTAGTATCGCACCCAAACTCAGGAAAACAAAAGTGAAAATGAGTGTGTAGGACCACAGAGAGCTAAAAAGGAAAAGCAAAAGGGTGTGTAATGGTGAAAACATAATGGCATGTAGCAAATATGAGAAAATATTTGGGGACCATTGAGTCTAAAAAGGGGTCACCATGCAAAGAGCCCAAACAGAATTCATATAACTCAATAGTAAGGAAATAAAACACCCACTTTTTAAAAATGGGCAAATTAGACTGGGGTAATACCTCAGTTGGCAGCATGCTTGCCGGATTAGCAAGGACCTAAATCCCAACGCCAGTGCTGGACAGGCAGACAGACAGACAGATCCCTAGTGCTCATTCATTGGATACCAATCTAGTTGATTTGGTGAGAATTCTGTCTCAAAAAATAAAGTGGAGAGCGATTGTGGAAGATACTCGATGTTGATCTCTGGTCTCTTGTACATGCATTTGTACATATGTGCATGTGTACATACACATGGATATGCACACACACACACACACATACACACACATGCACACACATGCACACACACGGCAAAGAACCTCAATAGATACTTTCTTAACACGGGCATAAAAATGGCCAATGGGAACTTGGAAAGGCACTCCACAGCACTGACCATTAGCGAAATGTAAAGCAAAATCAGAGGGGCCGCCTCACACCTGCTAGAAATAACATTAACAAAAGCCAAGAGAAAGCTTTGGGCAAAGGTGTGGAGCAAGGCACGCCCCACGGCCTGTTGGTATGGAGTAAATAGCACAACTACTATGTAAAATAGGATGGAGATTCCTTGAAAATCTAGAAACTGGCCTGCTTTATCACTTAGCAACCTCTCTTCTCTATATATCCTCAAAGGAAATGGAATCCTCATTGGGATATCTACACTACTATGTTGTCAGAAGGGTTAGTCGTAACAGCCAAGACACAGAAATAACCTAAATCCCTCTTGATGGACGAAGCTAGGAAGAAACTGTGTGTACAGCACACACACACACACACACACACACACACACACACAGAGAGAGAGAGAGAGTATGTGTATGTGTTATTTAGCGTTAGAGAAGGAGATTTTGTCATTTGCAATAATCTGTATAAACCTGAAAGTTATGATGCTTGGTAAAGTAAGATGAACAACCAAGCAAAACAAAGCACATGATTTCACTTCTATGTAATCTAAAACACAAAACTTAGAAACACAATTCCTGTTACAGCTCTCCATCGGCATGGCATGTCCACTACTTCCTTAATCACAAAACTGAGAGAGAAGAAAGAAACCTAGTGGTTAGGATTTCTCAGAGCACTGGCTTGGCTAGCATGCTGGAGTTGCTCCCGTGGCTGCAGTCCTGGGAGAGCCGCTGCGAGCTGGGCTCAGCTGAGGCTCCTGACTGGAGAGCTCACTTTCCCTCTCTGGGGCCTCTCCCTGTGGCTTGGGCTTTCCAGAAACATGTTCTATGACACTATTCCAAGTAGAAACATGGCATGAATGTGAAAAGACTCAACATAATAGATGGAGAGCAAGACAGGAGAGGATATGGTGGCCGTCTTCAAAATAATCTCATATCTGATTTCAATTCCTCCCTCCCTCCCTGTCCCTTCCTCCTTCGCCTTCCATTACATTCAGCTTACAGTTGTTGAGTACTTGCTGTGGGTCAGGCCCTGACTTTGGTGCCAGGGACAGACAAGGTTCCTACCAGATGGAATCAGTTCTCCTGGGAATAAACACACAGACCAATGAGCTCATTCCAACTGGAATCCACATCTTTGGATAGGGAGGTGGGTAAAAAACAGGTGTGAGATAGAAAATACATTAGACCGAAAGGTCCGAGAAGCCTCTTGCGAGAGGTGACATTTGAGCTAAACTTGGGCACGGAGATCCACAAGCGTGGGGGTCCTGAGGTGGAAGCCGCTCGGAGCGTGCTGCGGCAGAGTAAGGCGAGGGAGAGTGGAAGTCTTTGGCTTCGTTGACTCACTACAGGCAAAGCTGTGCTGCAGGCTTTCTCGGCAGACATATTAACGCTGGTTTCAACTCCCCGGATTACCCCGGGTTTATTGGGACGTGGATACAATTGCTTCCCCCATCACTCTCTTTCCTTCTGTCCCTGATGCCACTCTTCTTGGACTCTCTCACCTAGATCCAGGAGCCATTCTTTCGCTTGACTCTGCTTTCTTGCTATTACACTTGAATTTAGTCTCCCCAAACTGCCCAAATGAGTCCTCGAAGACACGACTTAGACACACTTTAAAAACCATTCACATTCCTGCTGCTATTGGAGGCAATTTAAATCCCTCTTCTTTTTGGAAGCCTGCTTAATCTGGCCCCATCTGCTTTTAGGACCTGTCCCCTGATCCCGAGTACAGACTTCACTGTGAAAGGACCAATTTTGAGACTGGTCTGGTGCTTTTCTCCAAAAATGCAATTACAACGGCTGCCAAGTCCACCATCTACATTCACCAACCAGCGTGCGTCGGTGAAGCCTCTATGTGAGACCCAGACGCTGAAGATGGAGGAAAATTCGATTTTTTTAAAAAAGGAAATAAAGGGAAGACAGAGAATGACAGTTCATCTAAGAGACAAGGGCAAGGGACAAGTTTAAGTCTGGGTTTGAAGGGAGAATCTTTAAGGGATGAGCAAAGCAGGTTAAAAATTGGGGAAATGCTAAGGTCACGAGTGACTGGCCTAGTGAGTGTAAGATGGTAACCCACAAATAACCCATAGACAGTCAGAGCTCAAAATGACACTGGAGGCCACACAACTGGGTAACCAACAGGAGGCCCAGGCTGTCAGGTCACCTGGTTCTTCAGCCATGGTACCTTGTGTAACTTCACACCAGTGCATCCTCCTGCCTGCTCCAAGACAGGATGGCCTCTTGGAGCCAGACACACAACGTAATGTTGGCTTAGAATGAGGGTTTTCTGCAGGCCAGAGGGACTGTATCTTCCCCAGCATGCAAAAGGATCCCCCAGAGCCCGAAGGGTCGGGATCAGACACAGACATTCCTTATCTTAGGCTGTGCTGATGTGACACACAGAGACACTGACAGGAAAACAACCCAGTCCACTGATGTGACCGCCATGATCAGTGACTTGGACCAGCTCTGCAGCTGGACTGAGGAATTACTTGGAAAGATGTTATTAGGGTGGCCAAGAGAAAGGAATCCACGCCTGGCAGCCAACCCAGTGGCCTCTTCCAACTAAAAATAGCCCTTGCATCATAGTCTTTTAAAAGAAGTTTCACATCCATTACATGAAGTGGTCCATCCAACATGTCAGTGAAGTGAGTAGTCTTCACTGTTTAAGGACAAGGAAATGAGATGCAGAGGACACACCCAAGGTTGTATGAGCTCATAAGGGCAAACATTTGAATTTGGACACAGGCGGTTTCGTGACTTCACGTGTACATGATTCATCTCATTCAGCCTTAAGAAGGGGTGAGGTGTCAACACAGGATGGACTGAAGACACCAGCTCGGGGAAATGAGAATGACCCAAAAGGGCACATATCCTGGGACTTCACGGACGTGTGATATCCAAAGTTGTCAAGCTGTGAGATGCAAAGAATTGTTGTGACCAGAGGCTGGGGGGAGGGGCAAAGCCTCATGTGTTCAGAGTAGGAGTATAGAGCATGGAAGTGTTGTGGTGAACGATGGTGGCAATTGTACACACAATGTGAGAGCACTTAAAGTCACCAACGTGTGTCCTTAGACAGCTAAAATGACCATCTTGTGATGTCTTCTTTATCACAGTAAAAATAACACGAAGAACAATTTAAGCACAAATGACTAATGATGCTTATTTTGTAACAATTTAATTTCTGAATCATAGAGAATATTCGAAATGAAGGAAGTCCTTATTTTATAGCAGAGGAATGAGGCCCAGGAGGAATATGGATGAATGTGGGGTAGAGTAAGGCCACCACGTGTCCCCCCACAAGCATACATGCTGCTGTGTAGTCTGAGCCCCTCTGGCCTTGGGAAACTTTCATGGATAATTGTGGTGGATAATTGTGTGTGTTCCCCAAAATATTGTGTACCTTAATAAACTTATCTGGGGTCAGAGACAGAACAGCCACAATATTAAACATGAGGATAGGCAGTGGTAGCATACGCCTTTAATCCTAGCATTCCAGAGACAGAAATCCCTCTGGATCTCTGTGAGTTCAAGGCCACATTGGAAACGGCCAGGCGTGGTGACACACGCCTTTAATTCCAGTAAACCAGCCTTTAATCCCAGGGAGTGGTGGTAGAGAGCAGAAAGGTATATAAGGCGTGAAGAAACTAGAGGCATTTGGCCTGGGTAGGCATTTGGCCTGGGTAGGCATTTGGGCTGGTTAATCATTCAGGCTTCTAGCAGCAGTTCAGCTGAGAGTCATTTGGATATGAGGACATAGAGGCTTCCAGTCTGAGGAAGCAGGACCAGCTGAGGATCCGGCGAGGTGAGATAGCTGTGGCTTGTTCTGTCTCTCTGACTTTCCAGTGTTCACCCCAATACCTGGCTCAGGTTTGATTTTATTAATAAGAACTTTGAAGATTCATGCTACAGATAATTGTCTTTACTCTGGTCCTGTTTTCATAGGAACCATCTTTTCATCTTTCTAGTCATTTGACAAAGTGCCCTGGGGCTCATTCTTGGCTCTCGGCCTTTCCCTCATTCACTCCCTAAACTGAGTCACTCCCATAGCTTTCTCCATGGTGAAGTTGCCTCCTCAGCTCTGGTTTCTCCTCTGACCTCAACACCTCCCCATTTGGAGGTGCTGAAGCATTTAAAATTCTATCAACATCAACATCAAACTAAATCCAATGTCTCCCGCCTGAAACTTGTTTGTCATCCAGTAAATGTTATCTAGGTCGGTAAATGACAAGGTTGCATGGAGTCGATCTTGCATCCTTTCTTTCCATCCCAACCTTTCTAATGAAATCCATTTGACAATCACCTTTGTGAGCTTTCCTTTAAAAATATATCCCAAGTCTGGTCATTTTTTTTTTTTCACCATCTCTCCTGCAACCATCTAAGAACAAATTATCATTGCTTCTTGACTAGGCTACTGTAATGGCCTCCCGTGGTGGGTGCTATAATGTGCTAATCAGAGACCCCTTCAGGATCCAGCTATTCATTTCCCTAACTGCTGGGAGTCAAGATGCTGAAGGCCCAAAGTCACAGCCCTCCTTAGGAAAGGCCCTTGGAAAAAAGCTGCCTCACTCAAGGTTGTTCTTCCTCCTAGATAGCCACAGGAGACAAATCTTCATTATCCCCAGGTTTCTGTCCAAGTGTCCAAGTGCCGTCTCATTACAAGACAGTCCTTAACATTTCTGTGCAAAATAATAGTCTCCTTATTTCAGCTCCTTACCTTGCTTTTCCCCTTCAGAAAATTTGCCGCCTCTAACGTATATTTACTCATGTACTTGTTTATGGTTCTGGAGTCTAAAATGTAAATAAGTGAGATGTGCATATGTTCTATCTATCTATCTGTCTATCTATCTATCTATCTATCTATCTATCTATCTATCTATCATCTATCTATCTCTTTCTCTGTCTCATGTTTAAAGCTTCTTATCTCTGGCACTCAGAACATAGTCTGAGGCATGTGGTGACACTTACATGTTCATTTCCTATTGCTACTCCAACAAAACACTGGAACCTTAGTAGCTTATACAACACAAATTTGTCCTCATATGCTATGGATGTCATAAGTTCAAGATGTGTCTCATACAGCTAAAATCAGGGTACAGCTGGGGCCCTTTCCATAGACGCTCTAGGGAAAATGTTACCTGACCCATTCCAGCTTCTAGAGGCCACCTGCTACCTTTGGCTCATGGCCCCATTTCACCCTCTTCAAATTCATCTTCAACCCTCTCTTTGACTCTGAGCAATCTCTGACTTCCTTCTCTATCTTTAAAGGTTTCTGAACTCGCTGGGCTCACCCACACGTACAGTGCAGGATCGACTCCCTATAAAGCCAGCTGATTAGCTACTTAATTCCATCTATAGCCTTAGTTTTCCTTTGTCACATCCTCTAGCAAACTCATGGATTCTAGGGATTAGCGCATGGACATCTCTAGGGTATTATTATCATTCTGCCAACCATAATATCCAATAAATATTTGATATGTGAATGAGTAGTTATCTAAATTGACCCACTCAGAAATCCCTTCAAATAATACTGTTATTCTTCCACTTTAAAGATAAAAGAAGTGTGGAGGATGGATCAGTCAGGACAGTGTTTGCTGTTCAACCATGAAGACCTGAGTTTGATTCCCAGCACCCATGCCAAAAAAGAAGTACACAAAGTGGCATGTGGTAGCATAGGTCTGTAACCCCCCACTGAGGTGATGAGACAAGAGGATCCCCCAAGACTGTTGAGTAGCCAGTCTAGGCAAATTTGTGAGCTCTTGATTTGGTGAAAGACTTTGCATAACAGAAACAAACAAATAAGTAAGTAAGGTGAGGATCATTCAAAGAAAACACACACACACACACACACACACACACACACAAACACATACACACAAAATAAGTAAACAAACAAATGTAAGGAGCTGTAGTTTTAAAACATTAAGCTGCTTGTCAAATTCACCCAGGCAATAAAAGAGTAGATATAACTTACATAAGACCGGCTGGCCCAAGTCAGCGCCCGGCCACACCCATTTGCTGTATTTTCCTATAGCTATCAGCTCACAGGTCTGCCTCCTTTGTGAGTTTCAGGGTTCCGGAGGACAGAAGCCACATGGTCAGCCCCCAAGCCTAGTCTAGGACACGGCAAATAGAAAAAATGACAGCGATAATTGTGAGAATTCACTGAGTACTTGGCTTGAGCCACAGGTAGTTACAAGCACTTCCTGTCACTCAAAACTCTGAGTTACATCAATTACCTCAGCGGCTACATTGTTAGCACTGTCTAGTAGTCAAGTTCTGAACTAAAATGTGCACTCTGAGTCTTTCTAAATTGGAAATACTTTAACACATCATCAGAGTGGATTTATTTCCATCTTCTGGTTTGAATCCAGAAACTCAAGTCATTATCAATCATCCTGTCATTAGATGAATGAATGAATACTCACTGTGAATAGATTGATCTATTAAGATTAAGACCTCAACCTGACAAACTAGAGAACCGTGGCTTACACGTGCAGACACCCTCATTGTTCATAGTATTCCCGTACACTCATTTAATCCTCAGAAGAGAATCATGGGTAGGGAAGAACATGTTATTTCTCTCACGTTATGACAGGAAATGCTAGACTCCAAGAACACGAACAGCTTGTCTGAGGTCACCCAGGGAGGTCCGCAGTCCAGACATCCTGATTTCTGCTTGTACAGTTTTCAAATATGTCATACTGCCAAGTAGAACAGTCTATGCCCTTTAAAGGGGACAGTCTGTGTAGTGCACATGCATGCACGCTCACACACGCGCGTGCGCGCGCGCGGACACACACACTCACACAGACCCATGGGGACCCGGCCAGCTCCTCTTTCAGGTTACCCAGTTCTCCCATTTATGAAGTTTACAATTTCTCAGTAAGCACAATGAAAAAGCTCTAGGAATTCAATTTATGGCACGAAGTGAAAAGGGGGAAGTGGAGGGGAAGTGTAAGAAGGGGAGGAGGGACAGAGACAATTGGCATTAGAGTGGATTTTTTTTTTAAATTTGCTGTGAAAAAAAATACTTTTACTGACTATAAACTCTGAATCACAAGGGATTCAGAACGGTAATCAGCAGGTTTGGAAGAGTCCCGTTCTGTTTTCTTTTTATCAGCTTTTCTAAGTAGCCGTCCTGTTTCCACTGTGCTTAGAAAAAGATGAAAACTCGGGTTCTGGGGTAAAGAGAGAAAAGAGAGTCCTCGAGAAACAGAACTGGGCTAGCATCTCTTCTCTGAAGACCTGTGTGCTTCTTTGTATGACAATAAAGAGATGGGAAGAAGGGAACTGTCTCCACATTCTCCACCAGTAGGCCCGCTAAAAGGCCCTCTGCCTGGGGGAGCAGAGGACCGGCTGCCAGAAGCTCCCCCTCTCACTTCTTCTCTGCCAGATGGCTCTCTCAGAAAATGACTCTGTGGCCCTGCCTCCAGCACTTGTCCCTGATTTGGGGGGACGGGAGCTGCCACAGGAAAAGTATCTAATTCTGTTTTCACACACTCATATGGTCAGCAACTCAAATGTAGAAATCTATCTGGGCCACATTTTTACTACTCAGCTTAAAGGCAACCACACAGGAAAAGAAGCCCACCTATTGGAATCCATGAGGGATCTTCTGAGTCACTGCTCAGCTGGCTGCGTCTATCCTGAATT
Organism: Peromyscus aztecus; assembly: GCA_902168405.1. Lineage (NCBI taxonomy): Eukaryota > Metazoa > Chordata > Mammalia > Rodentia > Cricetidae > Peromyscus > Peromyscus aztecus. The sequence goes on from CABHPQ010175766.1 coordinate 49,223, forward strand.
CTTTACCTCGCCAAATGCCCTCCAAGCTTTGGTATCTAAGAGACTGCGGCTTGTATGCCCCATCCATACAGAATCTCTAGCCAAGGAGAACTTTCCAAATCACAGATTCCTTTCCTTCAAATCTGTTTTCCAAATTGCCACTAAAGCAACTTTTCTAAAATACACACTCTTGTACTCAGTGCATATAGATTTGGTTGCTAGGAAGAGCCAGACCTATGGATGGCAAATGACCAGACCTCAAGACAGGAGGCACCTGCCTGGGTTTAGATGGAGATATTGGAACAAACCAAGAGACAGTGTTTCTCACATGTAAGTAACCCTAACAAAAGTGAATCCAAACAAGGTGGGGGTGATAATGGACAGGAAGTGACTTGGGTGGGGTGATCTATATAGGTGACAAGTCACTTTGGGACCAGAGCTATAGGGACAAGAAGGAAATTGGATAGGATGAGAGCTGGTAATTCCAAACAAAAGAAAAGGGAGTTGGGAGATAGAACAGGCTTGGGTATTAGAAGAGCACGAAGTCCAGGAGGCTGACGCAGTGAGAGGAGCTGGGGAATGCTTCTGTGGGTGAAGTGTTTGCCACAAGAATGAGGACCAGAGTTTGGAACCCCAGCACAACCTAAAAATTTGGAAGCTTGCTAAAATATTGCACATACATAAGAAGAGTCAAAATGGAGTTAACATGTACTGTGGCAATATGGCTCCTTCTAGACACCAGAGGCTGACAAATAAAAAGCCCTTTCCCAGGAATGGGTTACTTTGGAGATGTTGGCTAGCGAAGCCCCAAAGACTCTGCAACATCACAAGCTGTTGCTATTGTTCTTGGTTACCCTTCAGAACTTGGTAGTAAGATCATATTACTGACGACACCCCACACTTGAGTGATAGGACACTGAGAAATCAAGCTGGTACTGACCTGGTAACTTCATCCCTACTGGCTGGCTTTCATAGCCCCGAAAGTGCTATTCATGCTCCTGGATGAAAAAAAAGTAATAATCAGTCTTACCCAGAAGTGAACTCTGTGAGCTACAGTAACAGCCAGCCGGACGGGACACACTCTCTGGTGCAATAACGGCATAAATGTCATGAGAATAACCAACCACTTTCTTACTGGATTTAAAGCCCACCCCACAAGAGGAAATCCATATGTGACACCACTATTTAGCCAAGAGCCTACGGCTAGACAGATCATAGTCTCTAGGAGAAAAACTACTACTATTATTCCACTAAATGGACATCTTCTAATAACCTATCAATTATACCTACATATCAAGGAATCTCCAACCTTCATCAAAGGAACTTGTTTGCTGTAGGTGATGATCAAGAGAGCAGCTCTTCCAGGAGAAACTACCAGTCAGTCCATGGGACAGTGGCAGCAGAACTGGACATAGAAACTCTACTGTGGTTGTCCCTAAGAATAGAATGTCTCCACCACTGTCTCCATCAGACCAACCGATCTGGCCACACAAGCTGACATCTTTCTTGAAAAACTTCTTCCTTGCATGCACAGATCTTTGGCTACATGTAGAATGCCCAATTCAATGGACCCCATGAAATAAATATCTACCTCATCTTCCAATATATTTTGTCTTCTCTCAGTAACTACCTTGGTTGTTGGTAACTTAGAAGCCCAATGGCTTTAGAGGAGGTGATTCTAACTTCAACCTGGGGATGATTGCTTGTGATTTGTCCTAAGGCAGTGGGAAAAGCCACAGGTACAGTTTCTGGGATGTGAGTCTGGTTGGTGACATGAAAGAAGACAAGTTCTGCAAAGGGACAGCTACCCTAGTCCTGCGGGACAGCTTCCAGAAGGACTTCTCTCTCTGCTTCTTGGCTGAAATCTTACTCTCTAGCAGGAGTTAGTCTCAGCCACATTTTGCTGAGGCACTGTCCTAGAACCATGTTAGCACTGCAGAAGGCAGAAGAGAGACAGAAGAGAGACTTCAATAATAGGAAAAACAACAGAAATAAATCAGTATTGAAATCTGTGCAACTTCTGCATTTTCCTGTGCCTTCACCCAAAACACCTTTTTTAAGGTTTAAGCATATTTGAGCCATATTTAGCTAATGACAATGAAATGAACTATAAATGATCAAAACTTCAGCCGACCTCTCTCAGGACTCATCTCTCAGCATCACCTGCACCCAGGCACACAGAGTCACTCACTTTAAATCTCCACGTACTCAGTGCAGACTACTCCCTCAGAGGGAATGACCTTCCTTCCATTTGTCCTCCCTCCCTCCTTCCTTCCCTCTTTCCCCCTCTCCCTTTCTCTGTCCCTTCTCCTTCCCTCTCTCCCTCTCTCCCTTTCTTCCTTTCATTCTTTGCTACTTGCCTGCTTTCTCCTGACCTGTAAGATCAGTAAGAAGGTGGCTAGAATGCCCCTTCCCTGAAGTCCTCCTGGATCCCTCTGAACTTGCTCTATTATAGCTTGCATTAGTGTCTGACGTGCATCACACTAACTCTGGAGGACATGTGCCCCTTACATTAGACCCTAAGCCCTTCGAGAGCCAAGATGGTCTTTGTTCTAGGTGCCTTTCACAGTCTTACGTCACCTTTATATTTACCTTTGTTAATTCTCCAGTGAGTCCCCAAACTGTCACCTGTAGTGATTACCACCATCGTACTCTTGTAATCTCATGTACCAAGACAGTTTTCTCCAAACATCTAGTCAACACTCAAAGAAGAAAGTGGCCTTGAGAACAGGTGCTCCTAAAATCACCCAGTTCTTCCAGCTCACCTGCTCTATGGTGTCATGTTATGAAGGAGAAAGCTGAAGACTTCAGGAAGGAAGTTATGGAGAATAGGGATGGAGCATCTTCCTGGGGCTCTGGTTTCTTTATTCTTGAGAAGGCCTTTCTCGATGAGAGTTGGGCACAATCGGGTGGCCATTGCCCTTGCTGTCTTTTGTCCCTTCCCTTTGCTGCCCCGTATTTTGGAGCCTTCTTGCCATCTGCTCCTCTCCAGTCATCTAGAAAAGGCACTGATGGAAATCTCAGGTCCGTGGGTCATCACACTCCCGCTTACCTTTGGTAGAAAGGGAAAGGCCTTCTTTCCTTAAAGTGATTTGTGAGTTTTCATTCAAAGGAGAGGAAGAGGGTTTTGTCGTGACTCTGAACTTCACCCTCTTTATTCATGGCTGAGACATTGGATCCAGATCTTTGAAATGAGCCATTGGGTGGGTTTAGAAATGTTGTGTGGAGGCTGCCTGTAAATTCCTTAGCTTCCTCTCCTGTCTAGTACTAAGGACTCAGCTGGTGCCCTACCTAGTTCCTTTTCCAACTCTGACTGGCAGCAGCCTCCCGGGCAAGTGAGTCGCTGCTGCAGGTCCTGGAGGGGCAGCAAATGATGGCTCCTCCAGGGTGGGAATGATTTGCATCCAAGCTGATGCTGGAACCTGCTCTTTAAAGACGAATTGAGTTTTCAGAGTGATGGAGGCATGAGGACGGTCAACAAGAGCAGGAGGAGGGGTGTAAAAGGCAGAAGCAAAGCATCCCGAGGATAAGCACAACCGAGGCTTGCCGTGTCTCAGACAAGGGGAGTTGAGTGAAGAGGGGTTTGTTGCATATATCAAGTAAGGAAACCTCTGGAACTATTCCAAAACAGTGGCCCACCGCTCTGACTCCTCGCCATGGACAGAACTCCATGGTGTGGTGTGGCTTGAGTTTTCCTGCCTGGCCCACGGTCAGGATAAATCTCTTTCACCTGCCAGTCCCACAGCCGCTCAGACCCAACCAAGTAAACACAGAGACTTATATTGCTTACAAACTGTATGGCCGTGGCAGGCTTCTTGCTAACTGTCCTTATATCTTATATCAATCCATTTCTATAAATCTTTACCTTGCCACATGGCTCGCGGCTTACCGGCATCTTTACAAGCTGCTTGTCCTGGTGGCAGCTGGCAGAGACTCCCTCTGCCTTCCTGTTCTTTTTATTCTCTCTGTTAGCCCCGCCTACACTTCCTGCCTAGCCACAGGCCAATCAGTGTTTTATTAGCAACACATTTGCCATAGAGAACATCCCACAGCAGTGTGGCTCCAGTCTAACTAACTCTCTGGTGCCTGGCCTTCCCACATTACAGTGCTCAGTGTGGCAGCCATGCTGGGGCAACAGCCTCCTGTGCCTCAACCATCACACCCCTCCAACCTCTGCCGAGTCTACTCTCCTACCTGGAAAACCCTGCCACCATCTCCTACCATCTTCCAGATCCTTCTAAGAAGAGCTCAGGCAGCACTTTTTCAGATCTTCTGGGTTTTTAACACCGTTAATGGAATTGACTCAGTGTAGTCACCCTGACAGCCCGGTGGCTATAAAACACCCAGAGGAGGGATTTCTGCCTTACTTATATTACTCTACCCCCTAAATGAAATGTCCTTGCCCTAACACCTAGAGCTTGAGAATGTGAACTTAAATGGGCTCTTTGCGAGGAGAACTAGTTAAGTAACTCTAATGGTTCATCCAGGATGCTCCAGGTGGCCCTGAACCCTGTGACAGGTGGCCCCATAGTAGGAAGGAAGAGGAAGAACTGAGCATGAGATAACACAGTGATACACAAGGGGGAAGCCCTGTGACAGAAGCAGTCAAGGACCGCCTGGGGCCGGCGAGATGGGAGGAGACTGGAAAGGAGTCTCCCCTGGCGCCTTAGGTGGAAGCACTGTCCTGGGGCCTTTTTTTTTTTTTTTTTTTTTTTTAACGGTTCTTACTTAGTTTTTATTCATAATCATAAACTTAACTCTGCAATCCAGCTAGACTTGGGAGGGGAATGAGGAGAATATGGAACCCAGAGAACTTCAGTGAGAGCGGAGATTACAGGGTACTGCGAGCAGATGGGGTGGGGGTGCTCTCCTGAGCTATAGAAGGAATGGTCTTGGTGGGTAAGAAGCCCGCAAGTCGAAAGAATTAGAGTTGTCCACAGTCGGAAATGGTGATCTTCTTGCTGGTCTTGCCATTCCTGGACCCATAACGCTCCATGGCTTCCACGATGTTCATGCCTTCTTTCACCTTGCCAAAGACCATGTGTTTGCCATCCAGCCACTCAGTCTTGGCGGTGCAGATGAAAAACTGGGAACCATTTGTGTTTGGTCCAGCATTTGCCATGGACAAGATGCCAGGACCTGTATGCTTCAGGACGAAGTTCTCATCCTCAAATTTCTCTCCGTAGATGGATCTGCCGCCAGTGCCATTATGGCGTGTGAAGTCACCACCCTGGCACATGAATCCTGGTCCTGGGGCCTTTGTCTCAGAACTGCGGGAGAATAAACTCCTGCTGTCTAAGCCACTGCATTTGTGATAACTTGTTGCAGCAACCCCTGGAAATACTCAAGTGACCAGAAGTTCCTGTGGTGACACAGGGCACATGGCTGGGTATGCCAACTTCTTTCCGTCATCCACAGGTCACTTCCTGGCTTCCTCCCTTGACAAGCATGGCCAGGAGTGTTAGGGAAATCAGGCCCACGTGAGGTTTCCAGAAGAGGCAAGGCCAAGAGATGCTAATGGGAAGAAACATTCTTTCCTTAAGAGGACTGGGGATGGGGTGGGCTCCTGGATCTCTGTAAGTCTGAAATCAGTCTGGTTTACACTGTGAGTTCCAGGCCATCCAGGGATACACAGTAAAACCCTATCTCAGAAAAGGAAAAAAAAAAAAAAAAAAAAAAAAAGAAAGGAAGGAAGATCAAAACTCCTATGGCTTGCCTTGGGCCTAGAAAGTACTTGAGGAGACTGAGGAAATCTGTCTCTCTGGGAGGAACCTGACCACCCAGCAGCCTCACATCCACCCAGGGGACCTCACCTCTCACTCCGGGTCTCTGTGCCTGGGAAGCACTGAAGCAGGAGAAAGCAAGTCCCTGGGCAAAGGCGTGAGGTGAGGCCTCCACTCTGAGGTACAGAGAAGAAACTGAGACCAAGAGTATGCCACGCCACGAAGGGCCTGAGCAGCGGTGGGCAGGGACCCCCTCAGGAAGTGTCTAAAGACTTTTCTCGTGTCAAATACGTATTCTAGATCTTGCGTGGCGACCCCGTGTGCCCCTTCCTGAATCTGGCACCGGGTGGGTGCCCTGGAGTGACACCAGCTGAGGTGTCTGCTGAAGGCCGGGGAGCAGCCTGGGAGAGAGGACCACTAAAGGGAAACTGGCCTTAGCCATCTTTGTTCTCTGGGACTGTCCCCTGTGAGCTTTCCTACGCGCAAGGGAAGTCTCCATGGGTGGTGACAGCTGCGAAGACCACCCCACCCCAGCAAGCCAAGAGCGAGCCTGGGAGGGCGGCCTCGCTCGGCTTTTTATAGCGCCTGCTCAGAGAGCAGCGTGGAGCGTGGAGTGGATGGAGATAAACTGCTAACAGAAGGATCACATTCCAGAGTGTTGAAATAACAGTCCAAGGGAAAGATGAAGGGGACCAGATGAAGACAGAGCCAGTGTGGGCAGAAACGCCGACTGGAGAGGGGGGCTCCGACTTGGGACACCGAGCTCAGAGCTGTTCTGCTAAACCAAGAGCTGGCCCCAAGTCAAGTGCTGGAGTTCTCTACCAGCTTCCTGCGCCCTGGGAGCTGGGCCGCTGCAGCCCCAAGGTGTCTTAGACGTCGGGAAAGTGCGGATGTTTGCTTGTTGGAGGCTGTAACTGTTGAAATAAAAAAGAAAGAAATGCTGGGTGGGAAGAGCCAAATAAATACTTACTTTTCAAAAATCATAGCTTTGGAGTCACAGGCACAATGCCATGTCTGTTTACTCTTCAAAGACAATCCTAGAACCTTCGCTCTCCTTAAAAAAAAATTATGTGTAGATATGTGTGTGAGATATGAGTGTGTGTGTGTGTGTGTGTGTGTGTGTGTGTGTGTGTGTGTCTGTAGGCCGGAGGTTGATGCCCACTATTTCAACTGATCATCTTACACACTGAGTTAAAGCCTCTCACAAAAATCAGAGATCATTGATTTGACCAGTGTAATTAGCTTGCTCTGTGGATTCTTTGATCCCTTCTCTGCCTCCCAGGCTCTAGGCCAAAAGAGCCTCTCTCTCTCTCTCTCTCTCTCTCTCTCTCTCTCTCTCTGGTGTGTGTGTGTGTGTGTGTGTGTGTGTGTGTGTGTGTACTTGGAATCTGATCTCCAATCTCCGTGCTTGCACACTAAGTCCTTTACCCATGGTAACGGCTTTTGAGACATTTCCTCAGTCCCCTTTTCTTTTTATCTTTGCATGTATCAGTTCACCAGATACCGTCAGGGCTCTAGTCCCATAAGGAGGAACAATTTCCAGTGGATGAGTGATGAGTTTGCCCTGGGTCTGGCTGTGCCTTCCTGAGCCAATATGCACAACCTCGCTGGAGGAGAGCTTGGGAGGCCAGGGCATGGCCCCTCTGAACCAGACAGTGAGGCCCGGCTGCTGATGCAAAGTGAACCCAGAAATACTGATAGAGGAATGGTCCAAGGGTCTGGTGAAAATAGATAAAAAAAAACCAGAGGGCCAAGGCTGCCCGTGAAAAAGAGAGGCACAGGACAAGAACCCTGAAATGCTCCTAGGCCCACTAGCTGCCACCACATAGTGCGGACATACCCTGTGACTGGAAGTTGATGGTATGGAGCTGAATGTACCCAGTCCTTCTAGCTAACATGCAAGGAGGCAGCATATTCTAGAGGACTCGGGGCTTCCCGTCAGGTAGGAGTCTTCCATTACAGAGCATGCATTTAAGCCTCGTGTCCATAACCATGGCTTTTGCTGATTAGGACTCTGACATATATTTTGATTCTCTTATTCTTTGTCCCTACCCTTGGCTTGTGTCATGGGCCGGACAGGACAGTGAGGAGACACTGACGTGAGGTCCTGCAAACCTACCTTACCTCCTGGGAACAGCAGTGCCCGACTCTGAGCATCACTTTCTCCAGCTGTAAAACAGGATTGATTTATGCAAATGATTAACAGACAGGAGCTGTGAGTGTGACTTGAGTTCTCAGAGCATCACAGCACCACCTCAAAGCCAGATCCTCCTTGTAAGTGGTGTGGGAAACCCCTATGGCCCGGGCCCGAGCCTGGGGACTGTGGCCACAGCATTATGACTTGCAGCACAAGGTCCCATGCCACAACCATGGAACTGCCCCTCCTTGTGACTGAGCACTGTGGCATGCCTTGTACCCCAGTTTCTCCTTTTCTACTGCCCATAATCACCTGCCTCCTTCCATGACCTAATTTGGATCCATTCTCAGATACTTTGAACACCATCGTAAGTCCAGAGCCTCAGTGGTATTTGGTAAACACATGGGCTTCTCCTGACCACTAACCAAGCCTGGACAGCTGGCTAGTGGGCACAGATACGGAGTAGAAATACAGTCACACTGATTGTTCAACAAACATGCCTATCCACACCCAGGCACAAGGTTCTGAGTTCCACTGGGTTGTCTTCAAAACCCAGCAAAATGGAGTCACCTCCACCCCCAGGAAGGCCTCTCTATGCCCCAGAAGGCTTTAAAGTCTGACTCCCCTCACCTCTCTAATGACTTTGAGTATTTGGGACTTTAAATGACAGTGATGTGATTCACACAATATTTCCCATAGAAGGCCACCAGCTCCTTGAGCTATGTGTGAGCCTCTTACTGTGCCTGACATGTATGCTCAGGAATATTTACTGCATCTATAAGATACATCTCCCATCTCCTACCTCATCACCAACAATTCCATTGCTTCAGAGGTTAGAAAACTACAGCTGACCCCCTCCCTCCGCCCCTGCGTTTGGAGAGAAGGTTTTCACTAGCATTTATTTGTTGTCTAGCTCTGTTGTCTATCATGCATCCGTGGTAGAGACTTTGTAGGCTGTAGTTCCTAGCCATCTCTACCCGAACTTTTGGCCAACCCCGGCGAAGAGGTCATAGATCACAACCAACATCACATCGGGAACATAGCAAATAGATTACAGGAAGAAGGTGGTCTACAGGGAGTGTCCACCACATGAAGTGTCAGGTGATGATGGAGAAGGCCGAGAGTTCATCCACACAGGCAGGAAGGAGTGACCTGTTCCAGCTAAGCTGCTACCCAGTAAAGAGGTACACAAATACAAAAATCAAGAATCATCCCTCAATAGACCAATCCATCCCTGCCTCTAAGAGAGACCCACTACCCAATAAAACATCCAATCAGATGGGGCTGTGGCTGCTGGAAAGAACGAAACAGGCCCCAATGGTCCTGTTCCTCATTTGTGATGAGTAGTCTAAGAAGGAAGTTCCGTAATTGAGGCCATGGGCTGATTTGGTAACTGCTGGCTACGGTAGCTAAGAATGATTTTTTACTTGGTTTGACAGAACTAACATGCAAACCCCAAAATATTTTCAGTTAGTATTTTGGATGGTTATCAGTATGGATCTTCCACTTCCTTGAGTGGGTCGGAGTCCTGAGTTTCATGAAGACCCAGGAGAAGTGTGTCTGAGAGCAGGTGTGGGCATAGTCCTTGGGATGACAGAAAAGGAAGCTTCGAGACTGAGAAACAAGCTGGCTGGTCAAGAGAAAGACTAATGCTCAGGTTTGAAGGCCATGCTGTTTGGACTGTGGGCTGCCCATGGTTGGAAGTGCAGTAGGAAACGGAGAGAAGCCACCTCACACCAGCCAGCTCATATAGACATGAGGGCTGGCTCTCTTTGTCAAAGCAGCCCCTTCCTTCATAGGTTTCTTCTCAGCCCCAGGAAGGCCTTCATGTCAGCAATGATAACGGCTCTACTCGGAGCTCCTCACACTCGTGTGATACCCTCTTGCCTACTCGATCTGTAGGCACCCACTCTACCACCCATCGGGTCTTCACGGACATAGCACCTGGGGCCTGGGGAGAAGGCAGAGGGTTGCAATTCCAGTTAGGCAGAGGAGTGAAAAGGCCTAGAGATGAAGCACTGTATATGGTTCCACCAGGAACACCCAGAGAAAGGAACCCATCCCGAACCCAGCCCTCTCCCCACCATCCTGCTCGGATGGTGATGACTTCCAGCTCCCGGGACAGACCCTAGAACCACGGAGGTCCTCGTGATCCCACCCGCCATCCTAAGGCCCGCCCCACACGTTGCTGACACACAGGCCTTGCTGTGGCTAGAACTAAGTACAGAATGCCCTCCCTTAGGGTTGTGCGAGTGCCATCCCGCTGCTCTGAAAATTAAATGAAATCTGTAATACCAGCGCAACAACAGTGAGTGCTGTAAGACATTCAATACTGATATTAGTGACAGCCGTCGTGGTATTGACAGCCTCCCCACGGCTGCTTCTAAGTAGAGACTGAATTTTAGTTTGGTGGTTATATTTGTCCCAGAAAGCGGCATATTCTGTGGAGGCTCAACTGCCTCTGTGTGAGCGACAGTCAACCGTAAGTGACCTTCTGACCTTGCCATGCCTATGTGACGTACTGAGAAGCTTGGAAGCCACATTGGAGTTCAGAGGAGCCACTGCGGGGTTTCATTTGTGCATGACGTGAGCTTTTTCGGTCGTGTTTCCTAAAGGTCCCTCTAGCAGTGTAATCTTGGACTGGAGTGGGCCGGAACCGGAGGCTGGGACACCGGTGAGGGTGAGCAAACAGTCCTGGCTGCAGAGACCTGAATTAGGGCAGTGGGAGTCGGGGGAAGAGGACCTAGCAGGAGAGTTTGAATGAGGAGGGAAAAATCTGCTCCTCGCTCCTGGAAAAACAACTGTGAATCAGTGATACCATCTTTATCCCCAAAGGCAAACAGATCCTTCATTAGTGCTAGCAATTGAGAGCTGTGTGAGGTTTGGTACCCACTAGCTGCTAAACATGCATATAAAAGGAAGCACACCATATGCTGTGGTGAGTTCATGCCAATTGGCCCCACTCACATATATACTGCTTTAATTTTAACACTTCATTTGAACAAAAGTCTAGTTCTAATGAAGCGAAGGATTCCCAAAGAGATTTTTTTTTTTTTTTCCTGCAGGCCAATGTGACTTGATGTCTTTCCCCAGTACTGAAATGTCTCTTCCAACAGCTAAGGCCAGGATTCAAGCAGGGTGTCAACTCCACAGAACAAGTCACTCCGGGGACAGGTAAGAAAAGATGCCTTAGAAGGGAGTGAGTGCTCCATCTTCTGAGGCATTCAAGCCAAGCCTGGACCAGCCACTTGATGGAGTTGTTGCTAAGACAATTCAGGTATCAGAAGGCAAGTGGGATGGGGATGTTAGACTTGATGACTTTTAAGGTCTTTCAAAACCATGGTATTCTAAGAGGTTGAATCATAAACGTAGTCCTGGCGGATCAGGGGAACCCCATCATAACAGCAGGGTGAGAATGAGGATCTAAGATTTTTCAAGTACATCTAGAAGTTATAACCACCCCCAGAGAAGAAATCTGAACAGCTGCTCAACCAAGATGGGCCAAGGTCACACGGAGCTTGGCTGCCAACTTTGTCCTCAGAAGGCGGTGAGATCCAGAAACTTCTTTTAGAATGAGAGCTAGGAAGACACTGCTTTCCTCTCCTATGTAACTGACCACATGCGCCCTTTCACCTCAGCTGTCAGGAGACCCATAACTGAATTTGCATAGGGAAACAGCAATCTTGGCACCTTCTGTCTGCTTTTCATCGGGACCTTTTCTCTTTCTGCTTCACCAACATCTAGCTTCTGGTATAAACAATTCATGGTCTTTTTTTTTTTTTAAATCCATAGTATACATGTATATTGAATACTTCCTGTAAGCTGCCTTGACTGCTTGCGAAACAAAAGGATATAAATGCAAAAGGAAATAATAAACCACGGCCTGGGAGGCCTTGATTGATAGACTCGGGAAACAGCAGGAGGAGCATCAGACTGGGTCCAGAGACTACAGTGGGGGGGGGGGGGAATCCTTGCTTCCTAGACTCAGTTTCCCATTCTGTAAGGTGACAAAGATGACAGCCCAGGTCTCCTCAGGTATCTCCAGATGCTGTCCCTCTGCCATGTCCAGGCATCTCCTGCCTGTCTACAGCATCCTGGATGTCTTAGTTCTTTATTTGAACAACACACACACAAGTAGCATCTGTTATGTTTCTTGCTAGGTTCTGAACACATCCATGGGGTAGTTGGCGTGCATTTCACGGTGATATTAGGAGAGAGGTACCCTGACAGATAAGGAAACCAAAGCACTCAGCACTTAAGCAAATCCCTAGTGAGAGAAAGATTCAAATTAAATCAGTGTGGTGAAGAAGACGGAGCAACTGCCGGCTCTCCTGTCGACAGAGCTGGGAGGGAGAGTGTCCCCACAGGGGCAGCAGAGCAGAGCACTAAGGTAGGGAGGGAACAGGCATTGGGATGGGACCATGTGATCCACAGCGTCTGGCCCCATCTGCCCCTGGGGGCTGCTCTGTGCTGCTCTTCCTCTTCAGACATTCGAGGCCATACCTCTGCTAGGTGCCTTCTGCCAGGCAGACCCAGTCCTAAATAAGAAGGATACAGCCATCCACAGGGCACCTTCATCCACAACCTGGCCAAGGTACCAGAGAGAAAGAGGTCGTTGAATATGACCAGCCCAGAAGGGAGGGTCAGCTGGCAGTACAGGGAGCCTCCTTTATCTTCAGTTTCACTCTCCGCAGTTTCTGTTACCCGAAGGGAACTCCAGTCCAAAAATGTTACATGGAAAATTCTGGGAATGAACTACCCATAAGTGATAAGTAGCTTTTATTACAAGTTACTGCTGTAATTCTATTTTACCATTAGTTATTGATGTTAATCTCTTCCCAGGCCAAATTTAAAAATTAATCACATATATGCATATGCAGGGGAAGAAATCAGGTTCTATCTAGAGCTTTGTACCACATAAGGGTTCAGGGACCCAACTGGGGGCCTTGAAAATAGTCCCCGTGTGTCAGGAGAGGATGGGGACAGTCAGTACTCCAAGGCACTGTAGTAGACAGAGAGAGCTTCCTCAGCAAGGTGACATTTTAGCACCAATGCCAGAGCAGTGAGGCAGTGAGATATGCAGATATCTGGTATGGGGGTGTCGTAGGCAGGGAGAGAAAAAATGTAGGTGCCTGAAAAATAACTATGCTATTTTTGAGGAAGGCGATATAAGGCTTGGGAGGAGCTAGGGGGAAGGTGGTGAGGGACTGAGTCGACAAGAGATGCAGACACATGGGGCCTTGCTCAAAGTCGTAGGGACTCAGGGTTTTCCTCCCTATGCATCAGGAAGCCACTGGGAGGCTGTCAGGGAGCCAAACCATTGCAGCCATGTGAGCTTTCCTACATCCGGGGAAGGCGGGTTTCTGTTTACACATGCTGTGCCCTCTGCCAGGAGTACTTACCCTAACTCATTTTGTTTGCTTTTGCTGAAATAGGGTCTCAGCACACAGCGTTGGCTTGCCTAGAACTTGCTGTAGCCCAGGTAGCACTCGAGCTGGCTGCAATCCTCCTGCCTCAGCCTCCTGAGTGCTGGGATTGTAGGCATGTATTGCCAACTTTGCCCTCCCCCCACTCACCTATTTACCCACCTTGGGGAAGCTAAATAAATTGGAATCCCCAGCTAAACAACCTCACCATCCCATGATTCCCTTTCCTGTTTTCATGGCACGTACCAAAACTACCATTACACAATCATGTGAATAACTTTCATCTCTTACTATTTTTTTTCCCATGAAGTGAGTCTGTGTCTGTGCTCTGAGCCCTGATTCTTTTCAGGATCCAAAACTCTGACCCTTAGGAGACTCAACACGTACTCAAGTGAGTGGGAGACTAAATGAAGTGGAAGATAAGGATGAAAGCCACTGGGGAAGTGACTCCAGCCTATAAACCATAGAAAGACCACAGGCAAAACATGTGTCAAGTGTGGTTCAGGTACAATTCCGCCAAACCCCGATGACTGGGCAGGCATGGAAGGGACGTGAGGCTGGGGGCAGAAAGGAGAGGGAGCTATTTTTTAAAGCTGATGATGGGCTGTGTCTTGTGTATGTTTTCACAGGGAGGGATTTCTGTGTCAGAGAGGCTTTCCTGAATGTAGGCTCACAGAGGCCTGCGTGTCCATCCCTCAGCTGCTGCTGGGGATGCTAACCTATCAGTGATTGCTAATGAGACCAGTCCACAAGCGTTGTGCAGCAGCAACTAGATGAGAACATTAGGAGACGCAGGTGTGCTCATCTACCTGCTTAGTCTGTCGTCAGTTTTGCAACAAAAACCGGACTGTGAAGCACCCCGAGGGCTAGGCGCTGTGTTTAGGCCTTGTTTATTGTATACTTGTGCAAATTTGGATAAAGCATTTCTCTTTTCTGAACAATGACGAAGGGGGATAGGTTTTATCTCTTAAAGAAAAACACACGGACAGGGATTACAGCTCAGCCGGTGGAATGCTCACTCACCTAGCAGGCACAAGGCCTTGGATTCCACTTCCATCCAGCACCACATCCACAGGACGAGGTGGCACGTGCCTGCAGTCCCAGTGCTTAGGGCGTAGGGACAAGAGAAGGATCAGAAGTTCAAGTTCTCTGTTAGATAATGAGTTCAAGGCCAGCCTGGGCTGGATACGACCTTGTCTCATAAAAGTCACATACAGAGAGCTAGGGGACAGACAGAGAGAGAAACAGAGAGACAGAGACAGAGATCCTCAGGACCTGAACTCGGAGAGTTGAGTTTCTGCACGAGAAGAAATGACAGAATGCAAAGCCTCAGTTCTTCCCCCACATAGACTTCTTGCTCTGATTCGGGCGGCACATCCCAAAGGAACTGGCATTGTTTTGCTCTCCTGTGCTTGGTGGCCTAACATAATCCCCACTTGTATCCTGTAGCCCAGTTAGACTTTTGACTCCTTCCCTGTGGCCCTCTGCTCCCCAAACACCTCCCTCCTGCCTGTGCCACTTGGATCACTCCGCCCCTCAAGGACTGACTTCTCCATCCACCAGTGGTCTTTTTGAGGACCATGCTTTCCTCCCTCTGTGTCCTCAGACTTTGGCTAAAAGTCCAGACCAGAACACACCCTCTGCTGGTAAATGGATAAAAAGCCAACAGGCCAAGCTGGGTGTTGGGGTACATGCCTATAATTATGTATCTGAGGTGGGGGTATACATTTGAGGCCAGGCTGGGCCATACAGCAAGTTCCCAAACACACTGGACTGCACAGTGAGACCCTGCCCTAGGACAGAAAAATAAAGGAGGGAAATACAGAAAAGAAACAGAGTCTGCAGGCTAGTAAAGGAGCTTATGAGCCAACAGTGTCAGGAAGGAGCCTTAACTATGACCTGGAAATGATGCTCACTAACCCAGGCAGGATCATCAGTGACTACAGACTGAGTGACATTGAGGGACAGAGAGGCGTGGGAGTGGGGGGAGACTTGGGTGAATGGAACATGCCTGTCTCAGAAGATGGAGTTTATTTTCTTTAATAAAATTACATGCAGACCATGCCTTTCAGTTTAGAGGACAACGACCCTTTCCAACCTGTCTGTGCAGGGATATGCTCATGTATCCAGAAGAGAATCTGAGTCCCGAGTGACATGTGCTCAATGGTTTTCACGCCTTGGACATCTTTGTGTCTGGACTGCTACTATCTTTTCTAACTGAGTGTAAACTAGTAAGGGCAAAGAGATTGGTTCCTGAAGAGGGGAGCCATTCAGGTATGTGAAAGCCATGTATCTTGCTACACTGCTTTCATACTGCCTTAAGAAATGAACTCTTCTGGACAGTACTGCCCTTGGTCAAGTTCTATGTAATCTGAAGTACGTATGAGAAAATGGGAGAAGTTGCCTTTATGCTCCCCCTTGGAACAGTTCTCAGGACGAAAACTTGAATGTGTTCTCAAGTAATATTTTCATAGACCATTTAAGGTAAAAGAAACCCCCAAAAAGCACAGTGAAGAGATGGTTGATGAAGGCTAACATCCCTCTGATTGACAATCAGCCGCTTTTAGAAGCAGTGTGACATGTTGGGTAAGTATCCCTAACAGGACAGACTTGTTCATGAACAACAGAAGGTCTGAGAACAGTGTCCAGGGGCATCTCAGCAATGACAAAAGCCACAATACGAAAGCATGTATAGGTAGAAATACAGGTTCCATGGTGGGTAAGCATACCTAACAGGATTGAATTGTTCAGTGAGGCAAAATGTATGACTCTCATCTCTGGGTATGGGGAAATGCTCAATGCACAATGCACACTTGTATGAAAAATGTCCTTCTGCAGCACAGTATCATGTTAATGAATATAAATAATAAAAACA
Organism: Peromyscus aztecus; assembly: GCA_902168405.1. NCBI lineage: Eukaryota > Metazoa > Chordata > Mammalia > Rodentia > Cricetidae > Peromyscus > Peromyscus aztecus. The sequence goes on from CABHPQ010175766.1 coordinate 65,363, forward strand.
AAAACAAATATTACCTTCATTTTGCAGATAAGGAAACTGAGGATCAGATAGATTGACACATAGGGCTTAAGAAGCTGTATAGCTATTCTCAACAAGTTTGCATGATTCCAAAGCCGAAAATCCTAACCCTGGACAGACTTTCTCTTTGCTTCTGGCCGCCTCTTAGGAAAAGTTTGATAAGTCTCATGATGTCTTTGACTGAATTTTCAAACCATATTTTTCAGCCATACTAATAACAGTTGTATGTAGCAAGGAAGGAGAGAAATGCTTCTAGCCCTGGGGTATAAATAGCCCGCTGATCTCCGTCTTCAGAGAGGGACCAGAAGTGAGACTGCAGCAGGCGGAGTGACTGCACGTGAGGGAGCAGCCTCTTTGCACACATGGGCACACATTGCCGAAATGGGATTGGAGTCGTCGCTGCCATCTTCTCCACTAACGCCCACCGCCGAATGACATCACTGCCAAGCCCAATTAGCTCACAGAAGACCCTGGCACTCAGTGATATTTCTTCAAGATGGCATGAAGTTCCAAATATAAATTGGGTCCGCACTGGGCGATGATTCAAGAAATCGTATTGGCCAGTTCACAAGACTAGAAATATCCATTAGACAGGCTCTGGAAAGTGGATCACCCCCTGCAAAGACAGAGGTATAATTACAGGCCTGGCTCCTGAGGAAACATCTAGAAAAAGCAAGAGAGGGGTTCTTTGGCAAAGGTGTGGTTCTCCTATCATAAACTGTACTTACAGGAGATGAAAGGAAAGTTCACAGAGAGGCATCGTCTTCCTCGGCTGCCTTATCTTTTTAGGAAAACTGTTAACACTTAAAATAGCAAAGTTCTCACATTTGAATTGCTTTTTACAATTCGCTTGCATGTCCTTTTGGGATCTATATAATTATTGTTGCTATTTTGCAGAAGCAGCCTAAAGTTTAAGAGAGGTATGCGTTGAAGGTTATTTGAGAGCAGTGGTTTACATCCATCCTCAGGTCATCCCCTTATATTCTAGGACTGGACATGTCCCAGGCATACTTCAAATACCAATCAAATGGAAAGGCATAGAACAGACTTGTCCAAGCCCAGAGTAACAGCAGCAGGACTCACGGCCCAGGGCTCATTTCTATGCAATGCACTGACATTGTCTTGGTCAAACATTGACTATCACCTGTGTATGGCTGTATGATAAAAATAGAGACTTGGGAGAGCCCGCTGTAATCACAAAGGTGTTTTAAAATGGAAGAGCAAGACAGAGAAGAGAGAGAGCCAGAGATGAGAAGGTGGGGAGGACTTCACTCAATGTCTGTGGTTTTGGAATGGGGAAAGAAATGGAATATAATAACTAGAAATAGCAAGGGAATAGATTCTTCTAGAGTCCTTGGAAGGAATGCAGCCATTCTGCCAGTTTACTATTAGCTTAATGAGAACCATTTTGGATGTGAGATGTCCAGAAATGGGTGATATCATATTTTTAAGCCACGGTATTTGTGGCAATTAGTTATCACAATAATAGGAAACTCATATGGAGTGACAGAGGAATAAGCCAGGACACACTCTTGTTTGAGTCAAAAACTGACAGTTCTTAATACTTTTCATCTACCATTTATATCTAAACATTTGTGCTAAGAAAATAACCAGAATTCTCACAAAGGGTCGTGTGAGACTACATATTTATAGTATTATCTATTCCAGTTAAGATGTCCAATAATAAAGAATTGGCAAACATCCACATAGCACAGTGTCAGGTGGCCACAAAGAAATAGCCCTTCTCAAGCTAGGCATGTACTGCCTTGGTACAGTGCAGGCTTAGCATGCATAAGGCCCTGGTTTTGATCCCCAGGACTGCATAAACTGGCCATGGGGCCTCAAGCCAGTAGTCCTAGCACTTGGGGTGGAGAAGGCTGGATCGCAGACACAGAAATTCTAACAGTTACTATGTTAAAGAAAAAGGCGTCTGAGGGTGATTTGTGTAGAGTTGTTTTAATAATAAATAGAGGAACTACAAAGAGACGCATGCCAGCGTAAAACCTAGGGTGAAGAGGGCTGGAGAGCGCCAAACAGTGACCCCCCAAAGCAGAGGGACAGTTCGAGGTCATTGTTGGCTACGTAAGTTTGGAGCCAACCTGGATGACACAGCAAGATTAAAGCCAATCTAGACTGAGGTCCCGTCTTAAAAAGAGAGGAAGGACACCACACCAAAGCCAATATAAAATGCCATGGAGAAAGCTGACAATCAAGCCTGTAAAATAACACACAACCCCAGAGTTATTAAGTGGGAGGAAATCTCTCACAGAGTTAATAATGGATTAATTTTTTAAAGGAATTATTGTAAAAGTTAATAGTGATTGTCTTTGTAGGCTAGAATTCTGAGATGTTTAGGTTTCCTCAGCCGTTTCCATATTCCATATGGTCTATAATGAGCATAGATTGCTTCTATAATCAGAAATATAAACAATTTTTTATTATAAAGCAAGCCCCTTGGGTTATAAGAACTACAGAATTAATCATGCCTTTGACTGAGTAATCTCATTCATAAAAATATATCCTAAGGAAATAATTCAAAGAAAGAAAAAAAAAAGTCTAAAGTAAAAAGGCTCTTACAGCAATGTTACTTATAATAGCGCAAAATGGGAAACAGCCAGAATATCCTGCAATTTAATTACGATAAAACAAATTGTAATGCATTTTCTTGATGGAATATTGTGCAGTTATAAAAATAATTAATACAAAGATTATCTAGAAATACAGACAGCATACAATAATAAGATGTGAAAGATTCAAGCCCCAAACACAAATGTTCACAATTATAATTATTCCGCTCACATGTGGATAAGGATGAATCGCAGACACAGAAATTCTAACAGTTACTGTGTTAAAGAAAAAGGCTTCTGAGAGTGATTTGTGTAGAGTTGATTTAATAATAAATAGGAGAACTACAAAGAGACGCATGCCAGCGTAAAAGCAAGGGTGAAGAGTGCTGGAGAGCGCCAAACAGTGACCCCCTAAGCAGAGGCAAAATCCGCAATAAGGGACACTCGACACCACCCACCAACATTTTAATCTAGTCAACAAATAGCTCTCAAGGCTGTTTTCTGACATGTGAGTAAATCTGTAGTGACAATAAGGAAATGGCAAAGGTAGATTTTAGATTTAGCGTTACTCTTGGGGAACAAAAGAGAAGGAGCTAGCTCACCGAGGCGGGGAGGCAGAAAGGTATTTCAGGACTGGCAGTTGCTCATTTCTTAGTGGGGGAGCCTGGATCTCCTCCCCCTCCTCCTTCTTTCCTTCACCTCTTCCTCTTCTTCCCCTTCCTCCTCCTCTCCCATCTTCTTCCTTCCCCTTCTTTTCTCTTTTTCTAATATTAGTGCTTACAATGGTGCTTGGCACATGTGCCCACACACGCGTGCGTGTGTACACACACAGTATTTATAGAATGAATGAATGAATGAATGAATGAATGAATGAATGAAATGTTCCTTTAAATAAAGGCCAAAGCATTTCACTCAACATAAAGCCATTGCAGGAGTGCCTTCTCACGGCTCATCAACCTCCATGGCTTCCCCCCAGGCTTTACCATTGTCACTCATTTTCACCAAATACTCAGGCCTCTTCATACCTCTGAGATCACTCTGTCCACGCTGTCTCTTCTGCCTAGAACGCTCTTTGCCACCTGCAAAGCCCTACTATCAGAGCCAATTTAATCCTGGCCGCTTTGCAAAGCTTTCCCGACCTTGCTAACTAGTGTCCTTTAGGGCTGCCACAGTACTTGTCTTCTTAGCTGCTTCGGAAGAGGCAGTGTCCTAGGCTGGGACCATGTCTCCTGTAGGTGCCTTATCATCCCACAGCCCCCAGAGCTCCCTTATGTACCACAAACAGTACGTTAGGGGGCACTGATGCCCTAAGAGGCTCACAGTTGACAAATGAAAGAGCAGAAATTGAATCTTGGTCTCTGGACCCATATGGCTATTTGGGGAATAAGACTACCAGGACACAAAGGGCAGATGGGGCTAAAAGGAAAAAAAAACCCAATGTCTGTAACTACAGAGAGAGCATCTGAAAGATAAGAAAAGGCATACTCATGGAACTGACTCCTACATTCAATCCACACTACTTGCCACTTGTATAATTAGAGGGTGGAATGTGCTAAAAGGATTAATACCAAACAGTCAATGAATCAACAGAATGGACGCCTCATCTCATCAGAGTCATTCAAAATAACAGGTGTGACTCTGTTGTCTGTAAAACAAGAACCACAAATTCCCTTTTGCTAATTCCCAATACTATAATAGAGTCTGGTACTCAAAGGGGACTCACAGTGTTGAAAAATGAATGAAGAATGAATGAATGAATAATGAATGAATGAATGAATACTCTCTCAAGAAGCATAATTATATTTCAGCTTTCCTGTGACTCTCTTCAGCCACTTGGTGTGTCTGTCCAACAGGACTGAGCACCAATTTATTCTGTGTTCAATAGTCCGAATCATGAAGCATTTCTCTAATGCTAAAACCCCAAATGAAATATTCCTTTGTTTAAACCAATGAGCCAGTATCTATGTTTTCAACTAAGTTTTAAATGTGTCAATCAAGAGACCCCTGATTTGATTTTGTGTGTGTGTGTGTGTGTGTGTGTGTGTGTGTGTGTGTGTGTGTGT
>CABHPQ010175766.1:72761-100457 GCA_902168405.1 Peromyscus aztecus
GAGAGAGAGAGAGAGAGAGAGAGAGAGAGAGAGAGAGAGAGAGAGAGCGCTAGGGCTTGAAGATGGAGCATCATGGATTCGGTGCTCTGAACAAAAATGAAGTTGGCAGGGAGAGTTGACAGAGCTGGGAAGATGCGATGGTTAATATTGTCAACTTGACAGAATTTAGAGTCGCCCACGGAACAAATCTCTGGGCATGCTTCAGAGGAAGTTTCTAGAGATGGAAGGTTTATTGAGTTTATTTGAGGTGGAAAACTCACCCTAACAGTGGGCAGCACTATTCCACGAGCTGGGGTTCTGGACCGAATGAAAAGGAGAGAGGTGAGTGGAGCACCAATGTCCATCACTCTCTGGTTCCTGACAGTGGATGTGATGTGGACAGCTACCTCACATCCCTGTCACCATGCCTTCCCCCACAGGGATGGACTGTCCTCTGGAACTGTGAACCGAAAGAAGCCTTGCATTCTTGTCTGGTCTCATCAGGTGTTTTGTCATGGTAACAAACGAAGTGACTAACATGGGAGAGAAAACAAAAGCAAGGCCAGGGAAGGATTCTCTGAAGAAGACACCAGAAAGCATAGAGAGAAGCAGCCAGCTAAGGGAGACTCTGTAAGGACAAAACAAGACACGCCCAGGAAAATTCACCAAGAGTCTTAAAACAGCCGCATCAAGGGGAGACACCAGCCCGCCAGTATCGTGGAGATGAGATGGTGGGTCTTCCAGCCCCACAGCTCACCATTCCACTTCCTTCTTTATCTAAGTAAACAGGACCAGATGCAGAGCACTTCCTGTTTCCTGCCCTCAAGCAACATGCAAAGGGGATTTACCTCAGAGAGAAGAAAAGCAAGTGTTCTGGAGAGCAGCTCATCCACCAGTTCCTGGGAAGAGCCCTAGGTGATCCACAACCTAGGTTTGTTGAACAGAGAGGGCGTCATAAGAGGAGTGAAGTCCATAGGGTTATTATTAGCATTTCATGGGCGAAGATAAACTACGAAAAGAGGTAACTAACTTTCTGAAAAAAAAAAAAAAATGGAAGCCAAGTCACAAACCTGTGCTCTAGATTAGTACGAACACAGCAAACTTAGGCTTTCTCTGTGTGTGTACACATGTGCGTGTGTGTATTCTATGAGTCAGTGCATATATGTGTGTATGTCGGCAGGGAGGGCGAGGGAGGGCACAGGTGTCCTGCCCTGGCACTCTCTGCCTTATTTCTTGGAGACAGTGTCTCACTGCACCTGGAGCTAGGCTGGTAGCCAACAAGCCTTCCCCTCCCCCCCCCCTCCTCTCTACGCTTCCCTTAGGGCTGGGATTACAGACAGGTGTTGTCAAACCCAACTTTTTATGGCGGTCCTGATGATTTGAACTCAAGTTCTCATGCTTGCTCAGGAAGAGCTCTTAACTGCTCAGCCATCTCCCCAGGTCCTGGCTTAGGCTTTTGGAAAAAAAAAAAAAAAAAAAAAAAACTTGAGAGAACCTATGTCTCTACATTGCTGTTCCATAATTTAAAGACAGCATCGCCCCTATGGTAGGCAGAAGGAACCGTATCTAGGACTTTGACTAAGATGTACTCTAGACTGGTCAGGTATCTTACTCAGCTCCAGGGCTCCCTTCCTCATACCTTCAGGTATCTGTCTGAAGGTCACCTCTTGGTGGAGCTTACCCTGGCTCACACTGCAGTGTTTCCTTCTGAACTCCTCCTTGCTCCTTCCACAACTGCCCCCCCACCCCATCTCGTTACGTATCACGTGCTTTGCTGGCTTGTTGTTAATCTCCCAGAAGTAGAATTCAGATCTATTATCATGAAAACTTAGCTCCATGAGGGTTTGGAAAAAACATTTTTAACCGCCCCCCTCCAGTCTAGAGATGTCTTACTTGAGCAAGGGGACTTAATTTGAGGATATCTGTTAACATCCTGAAATGATATCAATTGTATGGGACAAGAGTCATTAGAATTTCAAAGTAACAGTTCACGGGGGTTAAAAGCCACTCTGTGGTATATACATACAGTGGAATACTATTTAGCTATAAAAAATAAAGTTCTCAAACAGACTACAACATGGATACATGGATGGAATTTATAAACATTATGCTAAGGGAAAGAAGCCACATATTCCATCTGTATGCCATGTTCAAGAGAAGTAAATCCAGAAGCAGGAATAACCAGCGTTACCAATGGTGGAGATGGAAGGAGGTGGCATGGGCTTTTCTTTGGAGTGATGATAGTGTTCTGGAACCAGACAGTGGTGATGACACTGGAACACACACCTGAACAATTGGTTAGGTCGGACTGTTTCCATTTTATTTCCCATGTTAGTGAAAGGATCATTGTGAGTACAGGAAATAAGCAGGTGACGGTGTGGGGGGTGGAACTCCAGTCTGAAAGGCTGCAGGTTGTAATCAAAGGGTGCAAAACCTCATGGAACTGGAGTTCAGAGTGTTAGGAATTCGTCTATCAGGCGGCATAGGTTTGGACAGATTTCCAAGTGTATTGTTTAATTGAGTTCCTAGAGAAAGACCTGCATGATAATCAGGGCAGATTCCGTCCCAGGATTATCTTCATTTAAAGAAGGAGAATGCATCCCAGAGACAGGTCGGCCAAGATTGCAGAGCTACCCAATGGACCATGGGCATCTAAGCCCATATCTGCTTGTGCGTATGACATTTTGGTCCCACCCGCTTTCCTCAGCCTTCCGTGATCAATCCAGAAATCCCTGAGGTCAGTCTGGGTGCTGCTTCTGGTTAGCTAGGAGTCACGTCTCAGTGAGGTGCCCCAGCACACTTCACCATGAACAGAGGTTTTGATCAGAAATGGTGAACAGCTCAGATAAATGAAACCCCCAGGGAAAGCAGAGCATTGTGTAATGAGTGAGCCTTTCCAAGTGTGAGGTCAATGATCAGAAATGCAATCAAAACTGATTGAAGGAAAGCGCATCTTGTCAGACTTCCTCATTTCACCACCAAGAAATTTCAGTCACAGAGAGGCTAGGGCTTGTCCACAGTGACACAGAGAGCTAATGTCATAGGTAGGATTTGAACTTGAGGCTTTTCTGTGCCGTGCAGAAGAAGTGACCTAGTTTGCTTATTTGCAGTTGGTTTATTATGAACACAGAAGGGAGGGAAGGGAGGAGATTCAATGGTCATCAAGCTACCTAAATGCTTGGTTTAGGCTCACGGGAATCCATTGGCCAATTGTCCAGAATTTATCAGTCAGGGCTTATCATCACTGATTATAGCCAGCTAAATAATCACAACCCATGGTGTCACCTCCATCCTCAGGCAAAGCCTTTAAGAACTTCCAGTCTGGGGTTCCATGGCACAGCCACCTACCACCAGGGAGAGATGTTTATGCTGCCCTGAAACACACACAACAGGCTCAACTCCTCCTCTCCCTTCTCCCCCTCCTTTCTCTTCTCCCCTCCCCTCTCCTCTCCTCCCTGCCACGCCTGCAACCTTGCTCTGTACCAGCTAAGATGAGATAAGGTTGAGGAGAAAAGTCAGAAGAGATGTTCTCTTTCTAAACAAAACGAACTAGAAATGGAGAGATGACTCAGTAGTTAAGAGAACTGACTGCTCTTCCAGAGGACCCAGGTTCAATTCCCAGCTCCCACACGGTGGTTCATAATCATCTGTAACTCCAGTCACAGGGATTTGATGCCTCTTCCAGACTCTGAGGGCAGTAGGCATGTACATATGTACACACACATATATATGCACACAAAATACCCACAGTAAAGTAATAAACACATATTTAAGTGAATTTAGCAAAGCCCTTCAGTGAGTCTGTCTTGATGGTCAAAACTGTATGTATGAGCTAAACCTGAATTCCTGATAAACCCTTACAGAAAGGTCCAGAGAATTGACTGACCCTAAGCCACAGCATCAGGAAGCATCAGGGTGGGGACTGGACTCAGGCCTTTGGAATCCCAGTCCAAAGACATCAAGATTTCCCTCAGTCTCATCGTTTTCTTCTAAACACAGCAACCATGATTCTGAACACAGCTGTACCATGTCAGGCGTGGGGAGCTGTGAATTGTTCACACATGTCACAGGGATTATTTGTGCTCTTATGTTTTTTTTGTTGTTGTTTTTGTGTTTTGTCTTAAGCACCTGAATCTCCTCATGATTGCCTCAGAGTCTGTTTCAGAGAAAGTGTGCATGTTTTTATTATTGTTGTTTTTCATGAAATAGTGGATATTATGGGTGGGGCAGGTGAGAAAGGTAAGGTTCTAGCTTCATGGTACTTTTATTATGTGAAGACAAGTTATAGTTGTGTGTATTTATGAGGTGCAAAGTGACAAATACATTGTGGAGTGATTAAATCCAGCTAACCCATCACCTGAAACACTGGGCTATGTGGAGGTGGGGGTGGGGGTAACACTTCTGGTGGATCAATGACATGGAAATGGAGAATCCTCGGGGTCACCAAATTCACCACAAAGCAACAGAGCTCAAAAGGAAATCAAACCTGCCAGGCACAGTGGCATACAATGATAATCCCAGCACTCTGGAGGTGGAGGCAGGGAGTTCAATGGTTCAAAGTCACCCTTAGCTACATAGTAAGTTTGAGGCCAGCACAGGCTGTGCCAACACACACACACACACACACACACACACACACACATACACACACACACACACACACATACACACACAAATAAGAGTAACCCACCACATGTCTCCTACTTCTCTGAGGTTCCATGTCCCCTGGTTACCTTTCCCCTGGGGCCCTCAGCCTCTGGTAGCCGCCTTCCCCTCTCTCACCTTCCCCTTCACTTCCGAGATCCTCTGGCTGACTCTGTGCATCATGAATGTACCATCAGGAAGCACTCTCGTGACACTCCGTCCTCTCCTCAGGATGCAGAGCCTTCTGTCCCTTCTGCTCCCTTTTCTGTCATCGACTGAAAATTGTCATGCTCCATTCTGAAGCTGCCCCCTCCCTGTCTCCAGTGGAGAAGAAGCTGACAAGCCTTTGGTAGCCACCTGGCCTGGAACCTGGCCTTCATCGTTGACTATGGCTTACCGGTGAACATAGGTGAGATATTCAAACTGCCCAAAATTCAGCTGAACCAACAGCTGTAAAAGGTAGTTTTATTCTCATTTGCATTTTTTAGCAGAAGAGACAAGTGTGTGTAAAGTCTACAGCTTGAAGTGTGGCACATAGTAACAATAGACTTTAACTGACAGGTAAAAATGTATATATTTGTGGTGTACATTATGGGATTTTGACATATTAATCATTTGGGGATGGCTAAACTGAGCCAATCAATATGTGTATTACCTCCTGAGCTTATCTCTTTCTGTGGTGAGCACACTTACCATCCACGCTCTTGCCAGCATTCCAGATACAGTCTACTAGCTGGAGCCACCACAACGCACAGATCCTAGCTCCTCGCTACTTGAAATGCTGTCACTTCTGACCGATGTCTTCTCAAGCTCTTCATTTCTGCTTCAGGGAACCATTTTATTCTGTTTCTGTGAGTGCAGCATTTTTTAGATTCCACATAGAAGATCATGTGGTGTTTGGTATTCTGTGCCCAACTCACTTCTCTTAACATGATAGGCTCCAGGCTTGTGAGTGGCACTGCAAATGACAGGACTCCCTGCTTTTTTAAGGCTACATAGTACTCTACCATGTACACATGGTCTTTACCCATTCGTCCATGGGTAGATGGTCCATAGGTTGCTCCCATAGCTTGACATCGTGACCGATACCCCAATTGAGCACCGTGGAACAGGTAAACTTGGACACACTGGTTTCATTACAAAGTGTTGATCCTCTTCACCTAAGAGGCCCCCTCCTTCACAAAGTCTCATGACTCCTTGTTGACTCTTCCCTGGCTTGATTACACACCACTTTACAGACTTTCAATGACTTAGCAATACTTTCGTCTTCCCCCTAGATTATAAATGTTCCTGACAATATTCTTAAATCAAATAAATCTTTGTGCCCTCCACCCCATGGCCTCTTAACTTCTCACAGCATCTGTGAATCAGGTTGGGCCATACACATATGTAATCTCAGTACTTGGAGGTTGAGGCAGGAGGATCACAAGTTCCAGACTAGCCTGGAATGCACAGAAAGCTTAAAGGCAGTCTGGGTTGCATAGAGAGACTCTGTCTCAATAAATAAACAAATAATTCCTAGCACAATATGGCCCCAACCATATATATTTATATAATTTAATTGAGCTGTCTGTATGCAGTGGCGATGGGGTGGGTATTATACATTAAGTAGGCCTTTCAGATTTGTTGTCTGCAAGGGCATAGCTCTTCTGCTGGTGTCTTCTGGCGTTCCTAACACTGTGTCCATTTGCCCCAGGTGTGACGCTCTTCCAAGTGAACAGCTGAGAGCTGACAGTCCCTCAGTGAGGGATGGAGCTGCCTCTCTGTGCTGGCTCCACATGCCATCACCAAGAGGAAGTGGTATTTGAGGACAGCAGATGACAGAGTGACATCATCCATCTCCGTCAGTGTTCATTTCGTTTCTTCAATTTCAACAAAGACATGATAGGAAAGTCTGTTCCTCTCTCAGTGGTGCGACCCATCTTATTTGTTATCAAAAATAGAGGAAGGCTCTCCTCTCCCTGCCCTGCTTCGCAGAGCTTCCCACTTCAGTCCGGACTTTCTGGAAGCATTAAAGGTCAGTCTCTGAAGATGGGAAAATTCTATACCACGTCCACTCACAGCGTAAGTCTTTAAAGGAAAAAAGGAGCTTAAGTGTTCTAAGAGCATCAGCAGTCATGGTGGCTCCTCCTGGAATTCCAAGACCCGGGAGACTGAATGGGGAAAATTGCCGGGACTTAGAGGCCAGCCTGGGCTACACAGTGAGTTCCAGTCCAGCCCTGACTATGGAATGGGACCTTCTTTTCAACAATAACAAAATCAGACACAAACAATACAGATCCAGAGAAGTGAAGTCTGTGTGTTCTAGGATAATCAGAAAGGTTAATAAATGTCTGTACCACTGTCAGGGTTAGCAACTATCCAGCCACTATTATACTCATATAAAATCAAACCCAAAGAGGAGCTGGAACAGAACCCTGAAACCTGTGTGTCCCGAAGATGATTGTGAAAGTCAGCAAATGTCTACAAACTCCCACAGTCAGGTAAAATTGATGGAGTTGATACCACGGTCACATTCCCGTGCTTTCTGTTCAATCAGCTTGGCCACTCCTCAACCAGCTTTCTGTGGAGGGCATTGTCCATGGCTAGGGAAAGTAATCTGTCCCCACAGAAGCTGCCATGAGGCAGGCTGAGGCCCCAGCTTGTCTCTCTCAGGTGGCTGTGTTCACAGCTGCTCCCTGCCATGCCTATCAACTGGGTCTGGAATGGAGTTATGAGCCAGTGATTGAAAAATTAATACTAAATAGCCCCTCCCTCACAGAGAAGCTAACTGTTACAGACACACTGGGAAACTGGAGAGATGGCTCAGCGGCTAAGAGGGTCGCTGCTCTCCCAGAAGACTAGAGTTCACCCATGTTAAGAAGCTCACATGGCCTGTAACTCTAGCCCTAGGGGATCAGAAGCCCACTTCTGGCCTCCTTGGGCACACACACATAATAAATAAATAAATAAATAAATAAATAAATAAATAAATAACTTAAAAATAGGACACTCATGGTATGGATGCATATGTACATACTTCCTACACAGCCAATGTATATCATCTATAGACTGAATCCATATGCATGTATAATAACAGAGTGATAGGTGGTGTATCAATGCTATCAACAGTAGGCTACAGAAACTCTCAAGAGACAAACGCAGCTCAGGCCAGGGTATTGCTAATGGAGAGAATGAGCAGATACCAGGTTGTCCTAGGTCTGATATCACTTTATTGAATTTAACATGCCCCCACAGGCTGTAAGTGGGCCACACAATCCCTATTTTACAGAAATGGGAAAGAGTTTCCTACAACAGTAATAGACAGCCGAGTGCATACCGTGTACTGGATGCTGTCCCAAGTACCTTGCAATGATTCATTTAATCCTCATAAGAATTCCACTGTCCAGATGCAGAGCCCAGTGCACGGTGAGGAAGCTAAAGAGGAATCTAGAGTTCAAGGTCATTTACACGAGGTCTCACCAACTACAGGAGGTAAAGCCAGTTGGCGAGGCTCCTGAGCCCTTGCCAAGTATCAGCTGCCCACAGGGAAAAAGGAAAGTGCCCAGAGTCTGTAGCCAGTGACTAAGTGATCAATCGCATACCCTTATGTGGTTTGGAGAAAAGGGGTTTGAACATGGGACTTTTGGAGGCCTGTCAACGCACCAGCCAAGCCAAATTGCAGAGGAAGCCAGCCTAACTTGAGGATGTAAGAGTTACTCAGCATCCTGATTTTAAGCAGAGACCTTTGCTAAGTTGCCATCAGGATTCAATAAGCCAATCTGATCCTTACAAGCTGTCCTAGCCACTGAACAAGTAGCTTTGACATTGTTTCAAAACATGCCCAGTATGTCATTCATGGGCCACCACCTCTTAGCCACAACTTTAGAGCTGAATTTGGGGGTGTCCTTCCCATAGACCTTTTTTTTTTAAAAATTAAAGAAACACATAGGAGCGCCTTTGTTCTGCACCGACACCTGGTGCTCACTCTTTCCTCCTCTGGATCCCAGGTGTGGCCATTCCTGTGACTTCCCATTGCAGGTGTGTATAAATGATGAGGGTGGAAATCCCAGCAGGATCAGAACACAGCCCATCACAACCTTCTTCCTTTGAGCCTGGTCTATCTTCCTAACCAGTGTGACCGTGTCTCCTGAGCCCCATTCTGAGGCCTCTGGAGCACACTGAGCAGTCTGGGATGTGAAACAGCCAAGGAAGGCTCCATGACCTTTGATCCGTGCACTCAAGGTCGTGGGAAGCAACATTGAACATCCTCTCTCTCTTCTCCTTAAGAACACAAATTAGGGGACTCAAAGAACATGACACATAACCTGGGCATGCTCCAAGAAACCAGAGTGGCAAATTACCTGGATTGTTGGCCGAAGTTCAGAATGCCAGAGTCCCCCAGACCACGGAAGGTACCTGGCCCATCTTTCAGTTTTGAAGGGGAGTGATACTGCAATGGAGAAAGAGCTGCCATATCTTGTCATGACATCGTTAAGCTTTTGAAGAAGAAACCATCGATAAGAGAGAACACTTTAATCTTTCCTATTGTCACTTGTCAGACAGACTCCCCAGCCCCCAATGTCACTAGTGGGTGTCTGCTAGCCTTTTTCTAAAATTTCTAGAAATGGGGGATATGCAACACTCTGAGGCCATCTTTGAACAGATTAACCTGCAGGTGACTCATGTTACTGAGCCCAGATCTGGCTCTATGCAGCCCCCGTCACCAATTCTCATCACGCCTTCCTAAGTATTATGAAAGAAGTCTGACTCCCCTCCTCCTTGGTGGCCTTTGGGTGTTTGAAGATAAAAAGGACCTTTGAGACTATCTCACAGATTAGGGATTTGGACCTTCTGGTGGTTCTCATCAGCATTGCCACCTGGGTTAAATCATTCCTGGGACTCCTCATTGAAATGCAACCTTTTAACACAGTGGTTCTCAACCTTCCTAATGCTGCGACCCTTTAATGCAGTTCTTCATGTGGTGGTGACCCCCAACCATATGTTGCTACTTCATAATGTAATTTTGCTATGGTTATGCATGCAATGTAAATATTTTTTGAGATAGAGGTTTGCCAAAGGGGTTGAGAACCACTGCTCTAGACACTCTGCTCTGGGCCTTTGACTTGGCATGGAAGCATCCATGACCTATCACTACCTGGTGGAAATGGTGAGCGTGGCTGCTTCCTAGTAAAGACAATACCTCCTTCCAGTTTCTGGCTGACTTACCCACATCTGTTCCAAGAAGCCTTCCCTGGCTTCCTCCCTGTTCCTCCTGCAGCCGGCCACTCTCTGTTTGCTCCCAAACCTCTAATAGATCTTGGACCGAATGCATAAAAAGACAATCCAAGAAGCCACAAGCATTTGCCAAACTCCTTCCGAGGGAAGCTACCCCAACCCCGCCCCCACTTCCTGTGGCTGATCCTCTCTGGATACACTTGGAATAAAATCATTACAGATGTCCTTATCACCAGGGCCCCTGGGGAGGTTCTTATAGGAGCTGAATCCATCCAGTACAGCCATCTATGGCATGGCTCCTTATTGAAAGAGTGCTGCCCAGTTGACCTGATCAAGTCGTGTTTGGTAGAGAGCAGAAGGAAGTACGTGAGCAGGGGGGACCACGAGGTCTTCCAAGTTCTCGAGAAGTGCTCCTTCTGATTAGGTGGAAATGTGAACTGCAGACACAGAAGCCAGGGTGACTGAGTGGTTGATGAAGGGATAGTCCCCCATTTCCCTGTAATAAATCAACTGTCAAAACTTCATCGTGGACAGTTTTAGACTTTGTTTGTTCCTGCTTTTCGCACCACAGCTCCCCCATCCCACCCCACTAAAGTGGAAGGGCAAGATGTTTCCCTGGTGGCTTTTCTCTGCTCTCGTTGTTTTAGAAGCACCCCTCCACATTTAGGATACCCCCCCATCCATTGTATTTTCTGTGTGTATGCACGGCAGGGCAGGGGCGCAGGGTGCATATGTAAGAGTCAGAGGACAACCGCGGGCGGCAGTCCTCACCTTCCACCCTGTTGGAGACAGGGACTCTTGGTTATTTAATGTTGTCTATAGAAGACTACTTGGCCCAGGAGTTCCCGGGAATTCTCTCGTCTCCACCCCACGACCTCGCCATCTTGTTACAGGAGCACAGGTGGGTGCTGCCCCACCCAGTTTTGTGTGGGTTCTGGAACTCAAGCTCAGGCCTTCACACTTGCACAGCAGTACTTTACTCCCCAACCAGCTTACCAGCTCACGGCATTCTCCCCCAGAACACTTGTAAGAGAATTGAACTTTCCCTTGTCTGGTAAGTGAGAGACACAGGAGCTAGAATTTTTCACATCAGACTCTGGGTACTAGAATAACATAGAAAGGTTTCAAATTCCTTGGGGTCCTGGCATATTTGGATGATTAGAAACATTGTGAATATTGAAGGACTTTACTAGGACTTTCCTCCAGGAAGAAGATAGAAACATAAGATTAGGTCCCAGCTCATCTCCAATTCAGAAGTTTCTCCTTTGACAGAAATAACTGCCTCTCCGTCTCTACAGCTCAAGTTCACAGGAGATGTGTTCAGGTGGGATTGGATTTAGTCAAAGGAAATCGTTGGACAATTTAATTCAGAAACTGTCTAAGTGTGTAGATGTAGCAATGAATAAGACATACAAGACTGTTGTCTTTGTAGTGTCTGTCATCAAATGGTTCTCGATGCACCTGAAGAGAGTTTACAGGTAGAGGTCTTTATTGAGAGTGCCACTGACAGAGTAATATGCATCCATGCCTTGACTGTTCACCTGTGGCTAGCCCTAGGTGCATGCCATCAAGGACAGAATTGTATTTAAAAAAAAAAAAAGATGTGCAAAATATGGACCTTACCATGATGACCTCAAAATCGAACCGGGAAAACAGGACACAGTAGGCTAACAGAACAACTCATGCTATACTAGATTAACTGCTACAGAGAGCTAATAACTATAAAATGTACGATAAATATTCATTATTATGGTCATAGCAATAAATTTTAAGAAAGTCATTAGGAAAGATGGGTACAGAGCTATCAGGGGGAAAAAAAGCTTTTTGGAGAAAGTAGTACCAAAATTAGGTTTTGAAAGATGGGTGGGAGGGTTAGGCTGCAATAAAGGCAGGAAGCAAAAATAGAATCTGACAGCCAATGGTAAGGGCAGCCGAGGAGAACTAGTTAAATAACCACAAATTGTGAATGTTATAAAACAAAACCAAACAATTCAAATCACACCTAACAAACAAAATTATAATAGAAATACTATGTCGTCTCCCCCAACACATGCACATTCTAACACATTCTTGGAAAGAGTGCTGTAACGTTGATTTAAATCTGACAGTCCAAGTTTAAAAAAAAAAATAAGGAGCTGCCAAATCTGCCTATATAAATCCCAGTGATTTCACATGTTTTCATCGTATGAACTGAAGGCAGCGAAAAGAGATTTAAGCCTTTGAGACAGTAGACAATAAAATGGCACCCCAGTGGAGCTTCTCAGAAGAAACATTAAAATCATATTTATCATGTCTCAGACTGACATTAATTCTAACGTGCAGATACTCTTCAGCATTCAGATGCAGGATTTAAAAAAAAACACAACTTTAGCAGGTGCATTTATTGAGTTATGCAGAGGTGCATTGAGTCATACAGAAGACCTGCACAACTGCATCATTACTCAAGCCGGACACTGCAAGAGCCACGTTCGGTCTCCTCTGGCAAAGCATGATTGACTAGACCCTCTTCTAAAATCATCCTGGATGAAAGCACTTCTCTTTTGCCTGGTGGCATCAAGCCTTTAGGCTGTGAAGGCCCCAAAAAAACTGATTAATAGCCAAACTGTACCCAAGTAAGACAGGTGTGGGTTACACCTCTAGATCCGACTAGCTGTTGAAGAAGAGGGTTAATTCTCTGACTTAACGAGATGAAAATTTCACCTTCTACTGTCAGGTGGAGGCATCAACACCATTGTCACGGCTGTGTCCCAGCTTATGAAAGGAGCAGGAGAGATACCCAGCTACCACACTGATCAAAGTCCTGGGAAGACCAAGGATGCCAACACACGGACTTCTGGGGCAGAGGCAAACAATCTGCATGTCAAACAGCCTTCCCAGGTGCCTTTTCTAAAGTGGCCGATCATTAGTCTGGTGAGCATCCTAAAGCATAGATTCTCAGAACACACCCCTGACCCCTTTAATGGACACCCCCCACTTTGGGTTGTGACTGGCTCCTTGGTCATTGTGTTGTTCCGAGTGTCTAATGACAGCAGTGATAGATCCCAGTTCTGTCAGTGACTTCTCACTAATGGCTTCCTTTGATAGGAAAAGGAGAGTCAGGCTGTGTTTCAATTCTTGCCTTGGACACAAAATAACTGAAAACTGATAGTAATTTTTCCTGGTTTAGGTTTCTAGGTAAAATTGTTTCACTTTCAATTATTGGCTACTTTCCTTAAGCATTTTTTAAGACATTACATAATGAAGGCAGAAGTTAAAGGAGGTATTAAGGCTAGGATGAAAAATCGTGCAATGTAAATAATCCAGATTCAAGCTCCAGCTTACATCTGAGATGAGTGCCACTTTCTCTGCTCAGCTTGTAAATGAAGATGAGTATTTCCTCCTACAGCTTTCCAGCAATGATAGGGTCCTACCAGCCTGACTCTTCGGACAAATGAGAGAAGATGAGGGACCAGGAAGTAAGGGATGCTGAACTTGAGAAGAGGACTTGAAGCCTTGATCCACTGACCCAAAAATTGTTTCTCTGCCCTCCTCCCTCCCGCCAACGAACGAATTGGTTAAATAGACCAGCTGTGGTAAACACAGGGCTGGCCCTTCAGTCACAGAACAGGGTCGGAAGCCTACATCTGGATGCCAATGGGTGTCATTACCTCCAGAGGGCTAGTTCTTCACTTTTGAATGGGGTTAATGGCTGCAACCTTGCCTTTCTCTTGTGGTTATTACAAAAAATGCTTTATGAAAAAAATGAAATGTTTTATAAGATGCAAATTATTTAACAGCTAATGGAAAGAGCTCAATGATGATAAACAAAGTATCTTTGCCTGTGATAACCAATCCCTTCAGTAGAAGGACTTTTCTGTTTCTTCATAAAACTGGTGGATTTTAAGGAGTCTATTCTAGCATGTAACTGAAGTCAACAAACTGCTCAAGAGAACAGTGGGCAGGTGAGGTCCTCAACCAGGAAATGAGTGGTACTGGGATAATTCTGTGAGTACTGTACTCATTTCTTGACAGCTCACTGCCAAGGGGCTTTCAGACCTGCAGAGTATCCAAAAGTAGATGACAACCAAAGTAATGAGAGCTCTGGAAATCACATCCCACCAAAAATAGTTGAAGGAACTTGGCCCATATAAACTGGAGCAGGCTCAGGAGACACGGACTTATCTTTAGTTGTATGTAATGACATAATGTTGTGATGTAGAAAGGGATTCTTTTTTTTGTTTTCCAGAATGGAATTCCCCAACTTGTGAAAAATTCTGGAGAGATGATGTCAATTCAGGGAAGAGAAATTTCAGAGTGGAAAACATTAACAGGTGCAGAGGTTTTCTGTTTTGGATGTCAGTTGGCAAGGGTTTCCAAAGAGATTATTGGCCTAACAGAAAAGTTGCAATAGATCATCTTTAACTATTCTGACCACTTGATGTCATAAGCCAGTCCCTTCATCCTTGACAGACACCATTTTTCATCCTTGGCAACCAATAAGAATCCTTCCAGGAAGAACACGAATTCAGTTTGACTCCGGGTAGCAGGAGTTGAAAGTTATTTCTAAGGGAGCTTTGCTTTGAGGACTCTGAACCCATCACCTGGCAGAAGGCTTGTCCTTCAGCACCTTTACGCGCAGCACTTCCCTGTGATTGCCTGGATCCTGCATCATCACCCCCTACCCCATGCTGCCTCCCTTGGCACCATGCCAGGGAACTGCCACTGCCATTTTTGTTTTCATTTAGTAAATAAAGCTCTGAAATGGCTGCTGCTTTCATAGATTGAAAACTCGGGTCTGCAAATAAATATCTTGGGGGAATTAGAGAAGATTTGGAGAACAACAGTCAATCTCAATATAATTAAAAATAAGCTCTCACCTGCTACTGATTTCCTCCTTGTTGCTTTGCTAACAGCAATCTTTGTTTGAACAAAGAGGTAAAAGGCACAGTGAGAAGCTGTTTACATAGTGCAAATGAGAGCACTAATTGTAGGGCGCCTGCATGTTAATGAGAAAGAGGTTACTTATCAGTGTGAAATTCTGAGTGCAATAAATTGCAGGTGATATTTCAGGAAACATTCATTTTCTAATGATTTCTTTTCACCTCCAACAGTGGCCTCAAATCAAAGGGCAGCATGTCATAATGAAATGAGAATTGGTCTGGAAGCCCCGAGATCTGGTTGTCACCACAGCTAAGTGTAAGCTGCTGTCCTTCAGGGTTTCAGGTTCCAGTCTGTGTAAACTAGAGATCTCCTAGTTCCTCTTCCCACTGGCCATCACATGTGTGGAAAACACTAGGGATAGATCCACCGCTACTGAGAAATAAGTTTCTCTTTCTTGGGGATAGACTTTGTTGTTCTGAAACCAATCTATAAAAATCTATTCTTGGAAAGGGGCTGGATGCCTAGCTGGGGTTCCCCTGTCCCAGCTTCTAGAGTTCTGTCCGTTCTTTCTGAGGAACTCTTCAGGCATCATTGGAAACAAGCCTCTATCACAGTACCACAGCATCACTTGCCTCCCACTTTCCCCTTCCATCTCTTTCATCCAAACCCTGAAGAGGTGGTTGGAACCCTGGTCTCCCAGTGGCTCACTCACATCACGTAATAAATAGCGTTTGAGCACCTGCTGTGTGCATGGTACCAAGGTGAGCGCCAGGAATAAGGAACTCTGCTGGGTAGCATAGGCCATGTCCTCATAGGATCGTTAAATGAGAGAGTCAGATGTCAAACCTAGAATCGCCCAAACTACAGTGTGATAGTGCTATGTGGCAAAAAATAAATAAATAAATAAAATAAAATAAAAATAAAAAAATAAAGGTATGGGGTTGCTGTGTTCTGAATGGCTTAGCCCTTTTACCTGATTGAGGGTGGAGAGGGGATGAAGAAAGGAGAAACACAAAGACACTGTACAGAAAAGGCTGGAGTCAGGTGGACCGTGAGAGCTACGATGAAGTCACACCAACTATGCAACCTGGAACCTCGGCATGTTTATTGCGTACAGCACTCGGGTGGGAGAGTTGACAGCTCTGGATAGAAGGTCTCTACAGGCAAACCTGGGAAGGAGAAAGCTGCAGTTGCTGGTTTTTACACACACTGACCAATTGTTCATAAACATTCATACTTGCACACGCTGTCAACAGTCACACTTGGGCCAGAGGAGGGCTTTGCTAATTCTGAGTCTGACCCATTTGGAGAAGGCTTTGCCAGTTTCCCACGGGTCTAAGGCATTGCTTCTTAACATGGCTCTCCTATGTCAAACACTACATATTCATTCAGGACTTCATTTGCACATTTACTCAGGGTCTCTTTGGCTCCCCGCCCTGGGGTACTATGACAGGGCACTTCACTCATCCTGAAGATGTTGGCACTAAATCTAAAGGAGACGTAATCTAGTCATATGGGAAGATGGGGATAAGCTGAAGAGACAGAAACAACCAACACCCTGAGTAAGAAGGGGCCAGCACATCTGAGGACCGGAAAATCAGTACCATCAGAGGGCTTGGAGTGAGCAGGGAATGGATGGGTGGCCCTGGAGATGTAGGAAGAACCAAATCACATAGGTCTCTGCAGGTCTCATTAGGACTTTAGACTTTGCCCTAACATAATCAGAAGCTATTACTGGGGACTGGAAGTGATCAAATGGAGAGATTTTATTAATCTCTTAATTATTATGTTAGAATTCTGGCTCCTGAGGGACCTAGCAGGACCCCTGAAGCCACTTCCATCCATTAGGACACACGTGTATCATACACCTATCAATGTTAAACTCTGAAAGCAAAGTATATCCCAGTGTTCCAAGAAAAAAATGCATCCACAAATAAGTTTTGCCACAATTCTACTGTGATGGTTAACTCTAATTGTTAGCTCGACATAACCTAGAATCATCTGAAGAAAGTTTCAGTGAGGGATTGTCTACACCAGGTTGGCCTGTGGGCACGTGTGTAGGGGACTGTCTCAATTAAGTGATGTATAAAGACCTAATCTACTAGAGGAAGCACCACTCCCTAGGCAAGGGGTCTTCAACTGTGTAACAGTGGACAAATCAAGCTGAGCACAAGCAAGCCATGAAAGGAGCACGTCTGCATTCATCCCTCTCTACTCTTCACTATGAATGTGAAGTGACTAGATGGTCAAGTTCTGCCCCGACTTCCTGATAGACTCTAACTGGAACTGTGAGCGAAAATAAACCATTTCTCCCCTCAGTTACTTTTTCTCAGGGTATTTTATCGTAACAACAGAAAGAAAGCCAGAACCGTCACTATTAGAAGAGAATTCAGATTTCTCTACCAAGAACATTTCTCTGAGATGCAGAGACTTCAGGGAGCCCTAAGGTCTCTCCAATTCTCCTTTCTCAGATGTGCTGGGTGAATGGGGTAGGTAAACACAAAGGATGCCAGTCTGGGGGAAAATGGCAGCATGAATAGCAGGGAAACACTAATTGGACACCCAAAGGCCACAGCACCAAGTGGGATCAAAATACAGGCAAGGGTGTAGAAAGAGAGGACAGCTGTGGGCAAGGTCATATGGAGTTCTCAACTCCCCTTCCCAGAAACCTCTGTTGCCAAGCACTGATGGGGGGTGGGTGTGTCTCTCAGAGGCTAGCCAGGTGGCAGGTACTGGAACCAGGCTTGTCCCCTCTGTGGAGCATGCTAGAGGACAATGCTAGGAAGATGGACTAATACGTTTCATAGTGTGACTCACCAACCTCATTTCATAATTACATAGGGTGTGGTCACCATGCTGATCTCCTGCTGGCTCCAGAATCACTCTGCTCTCCTAAGACAGACAGACAGTGGGTATGGAGAGATCAGAGGACAGGCCCTGAAAGTCAGACTCGAGAGTTTCAGATCCTGATTCCCCCATTTGCAGCGTTGTGAGCTCAGATGAATTGCCTGGTGTGTTATAGTCTGTTTCCTGGCATGCAAAATGGGCACTGTACTCTTCTTACCTATCTCATGGAACTATTGAGAACTGTGGTAACTGAGAAAAGATGCTTGGACAGCATGCCCTCCTGGCCCATTGTAAGATCCTGACAGTTGCTACCTATTACAACTAAATCAGAATATGTAAACGTGGGCCTGGGAACTTCATGTGGAATAAGAACCCAGCAGGATCCTTAAGACCACATTCATATTTTGCCCTCTGTCTGTGGACTCAAGCTAAGCCTTTTACACATTTTTATCTCATCAAGTCACAGGAGATGTCGCAAACATTTCCCACGTTTCAGCTGGGAAGTGGTTTCAAGAGTAGTTCAGCTGCATGCCCAGGGTCAGGTTCTGAAGTGTTAGAACTTCCTTAAAAACATCGTATTCCTCGGAGATAGAGACAGGAGGAACTGGGCATCGGGGACTGGAGCTGAGAGTGGCTGTGAGAAGCATAGGCAGCCTCTTTGCACTGGGGGAAGAGCTGAAATTGATGAGTAGACCCGGTCCCCAGAAGGACCTGTGTTAATGCCATCCATTAAGGCTCAGCCACATCACCCCTCCAGCAGTTTGCTGCCTCCCCCACAGCACAGAGTTTATGACCACGTGACTAAAGTCTGGCTATATCCTCGAAGTCAAGTGATGCCTGGAACACAGAGACAAGAACAAATGAAAAAAAAAAAAAGTCATTCAGGTCAAGAGTTCAATCCTCCTAGTGGGAAGCATTGTTTGCTTTTCTCATTTCCCTAACAAAATCCCCAACAAGAAGGAATTTTCTGGCTTTTGAGGAGATGCGTTTCATCATGGCAGAAAAAGCCGGTTGATTGCATCCACAGTTGGGAAGCACAGAGTGATGAAGGCTAATGCTGTCAGCCTAGGACCGCAGCCCATGGAATGCTACTGCCCACGTCGAAGGTAGGCCTTCCTAGTCTAGGTAGCGCATCACGGGCATGCTCAGGCATGTCTCCTAGGTGGTTCTAGATTCTGTCATGTTGACCATCAATATTAGCCATCGTGTGGCCCACAAAAACAAGGCAGGTGGTCAGAAGCCCATCATTTCATTTCTGTCTCTGCTGTGCTCTGACTATGGGGAAAATCAGCAATGGTCTCAAAGTCTTCCTCATTGTCTGTACCATGCAACTATAATCATTCCAGTGAGAAAAATGATTGGGAAGAAACCTGCATATGAGAAACTTACGTACAAGGATAGACTACTTGCCCAATACAATGGCATGTCGAACGCTGGAAGATGTGTTACGTACTTAAAGGGTGTTGTTGCTCTCTTGGCATCCCAGAAAGACCTGACACTCCTTTCTTTGTCTCTTCCTGCCCTCTACAGCCTCCCTTCTACGATGCTTTATCGCCTACTTGTTCAGGTTCACACACACCCAGGGTGGCCGTGGAAACCAGCCTAATGCGCCAAGAATGACCCACTGAGCAGCCTGCTCCTTTGGAATTGCCCTAGTGACTGCTTCACCACAAAGTCCTTGGCAAAAGGAATTGAAAATTCCGACTTTACATCAACAAGTGTCCCCTTCTGTGAAGGAGAAGGCCTCAGTACCTGTGTAGCAAAGGGTTATACAATGGAGTCTCGTGTTTCTGGCTACTTGGAACCAGGACCCCCACCAGGGCCAACCCTGACCCAGGAGAGCACACAGTATGTACTTGAGGGAGGTTTGTTGAATGAACAAATGAATGGTCCTTCCCAAAGGAGAGCCTTCTCATTCCAGAAATTCCCAGGGTGATATTTCATACCAACTGCGATTCTCTGGGGGCAGTTTTTGTAGCAGATTGCTATTCCTCACAAAGTTCCATGCACATTCTGCAAAGCAAAATTGCCTGGGCCTGGCATGGCCCCCGCTCCCTGCTTCTCCCCACTTCCTGACTGTCCCTGACCTACTCCCTGGTGCTTTTGACTTTGTATTTCATTCTTCAGGTCTAAGCTGAGCTGAGAGGTCAGCCCACGAGGCTCAGGGAGGAGGGTGCTACATTCTTCTGAAGACAGGGCAGATGTCTATCACAAAGGCAATGGTCTATATCTGGGAGCCAGTCATCTCCAAAGGCAGGAAGGTGAAATCCCCTACTGGACTCATTAGAACTAATTAGCATCAGCCCACCAGTTTAACAGGAATAACAGTAAGGACAGAGGAATAGCCAGGCAGGATTAAAACCAGCTCTTCTGCAAAGGCAAAGAAATGAACCAACAGACGAATTTCTGTGGCAACACAGGGAAATTTCTAGACTCTCAGAAGTCAGCCTACTCATTGTACAGAAGGGAAGGCTGATCTTCCAGGCCTGCTTCTCTTCCTACTGGACATGAAAACAGTGGTGTATATAACAGATGGTCCCCACCCAAGTCACAGTGAGGGGTCTCAGAGAAATACCGTTGACTTCCGAGAGACAAGAAAATTATTCTAGGGGATCAGAAACTTAAGCTAATATTGATGGCCTGAAGAACTGGCAAGGGGAATGGAATGCTCCCATTGGGTTTTATCACGATGGGAAATTCCCAGGATTTGTATGTTCTTTTAAAGATAACACCTTGTGTTTCTTATCATGAGTTCAGTGAGACAGAATACAAAGAAAGTAGGAAGAATCTTGTTACTGTTCACACACACACACACACACACACACACACACACACACACACACACCTCCCAGGGAGCAAGAGAGGCACGCCTCCCTTTCATGGCTGATCGGCAAACCAGAGGGTCCTGTTTCCTAAATCCAATCATCCTCCAAGACTCACTCTCCGCCTCAGCATCCTGAGCTGGGAAGGTCAAGGGCTCTGAGGCCAGGCAGGGATAGGTAAGAATTGCTTCCAAGTCAGGCAGGCAGAGACAACTCACTTGGCCTTCTGAACTTCCATTCTTACCTATTTGCTTTTCTCTCCCACACGTTAGACCACACTGGTTAGAATGCGATCTAAATGACATGCATGCATCTTCTTCAGCCAAGTCGGCCAAGTCTTTGACATTAACCACAACACTAATTTAATTAATTCACACTTAGTATTTAGGAGACGTGTAGAGTACAAAATGTTATAATAAGAACATGGGTCCAAACATGGAAATACATCCACAACAAGATGGAGAATTGAAGGTGTGAGCAAACGATGAGTTATGGGGTAGGAAATTCCTTGACCTCAGGGAAAAAACCCAAATGTATGGTTTTACTGTGTTCTTTAAAACACAGACAAAATAATTCAGAACATGATTTATAATTGTAAAAATAATGACTCATAGGATCTCTAATAAGATACACATTTACATATATATTCAAACATAAATAGTATAAAATGTATACATATATATTCAAATGCAAATAGTATAGATATCCAAACACAAACAGGATATATGTACATATATATTCAAACACAAATAGAATATATATATGTTCCCAAATAATAAAGAAGTTAAAAGGAAATAAATTATATATCATATGAAAAAGGCACTTTAAAAATATTATATTTATTTTTTGAAAATTTCATACAATGTACTTTACTCATATCCATCTGCCACTACCTCCCTCTGTCTCACCTAGTGCCCCTACCCTGCTTCGCTCCTTGTTTCACATCTTTTTCTGTTATTAATAAGTCCCTGAGTCCAGTCAGTGCCGCTTATATTCATACAGATGTGGGGCATCCACAGGGGTGTGGTCAATCCACCAACAGCCAGGTCTCCAAAGAGAGTGACTGTCTCTTCCTCAGCCGCCACCAACTGCCAGTAACTCCTCCACCAAGGGGGGGGGCTTCAGACCCCTCTCCAAGGCAGGCTGGAATTATGTTTGGCTTGGTCTTCTGCAGGTGCCATGAGTTGATGTGTACAGTTGCCATGTTATAAAAACCTGACTCTCTTGATATAAAAAAAAAAGTGTCAAAAAGACAATTAGTGAAACAAAATGATAAATGTATATAAATATACCTGCTTTATCAAAAGCATGTAAACAGGTTGCAATCCCATCAAACATTCTGTTGGTTCTATCCCTTGGTTGAACCCTGACAAGTGCAATCATCTATTCAAAGAGTCTTAAGTTGGGTCAAATGATAAAACCTACTATTTGCTTAACTAAATAAAATAATCAACTTTAAAATGTCAAGACTTCATGAAGAACATTATGTAAATGCATATAAACCTAAAGGTCCCAAAGTCGCTATCAGAGTTCATCAGGCAGATGTAATAGCAGTTCTTGTTTTATGTAAATAGAGTACAAGTTACAGTAATTAACATATAAGGAAGGGATAAAGGATAGATATCCACGGCATAACCCGTGGACACAAAAATCAATTCGCTGGAAGGAACTGGTGGAAATATGGAAACCCTGAAGAAGAGAAGACACCTGTGGGGGGTGACGAATGCAACACAACATGGCTTTTCAAGTGTGTTCCAGGCAAACAGAAGCTCGGTGGCAAGGAAGACACAGGCCAATGGGGGGAATGACACAGTGCCAGCCCATTGGTGCCCTAGAAACAGTAGAATCCCTTGGACAGTGTCACACCTCCCTTCTTTCATAAACATGACCTCCATGTAGAATAGGAAAAGAGGTTGCCGAGACAGACTGCTAACTATCCCTATATCGCTGCAGTATAAATGTAATTATTGTCCAATAGAAATACAACACAAGCCATATGCATCATTATAAGTCAGGGCAAGCACAGATTTAAAAGGAAATTAATACCATTATTAAATTTAATATACCCCAAATGTCATTTCCATGTGAACAGGAGAAAACACATCTTTAATAAAATACTTTGTTATTTCATTTCCAAGTTGCTAAAATTTTTCATGAGTATCACATTAACAGCACATCTGGATTTGGATTGGCCACACTTCAAATATTGAGGCGGTCATACTGAATAACAAAGTTCTAAATTATAACTTACATTTGTGTTCTAGAAAATAACAAGTATAACTACTTAAAAAAAATGATCTAGTCTCTTCAAAGCAGTGTCTTGAAGGTTAGAGTCCGAGGAAAATGGAACCCTCTCGCCAGGTGGCGGTCTCCTATGACCTTGTTTGGTTTCAGTCACGGCCACCACATTGGACAGGGATGTGAGGCTTATTCTGTAGAGAGCTTGGCAACCCTGGCTCTTCTGAGTCCTGAAGCTTACCTGAACACCAGCCTCTACACAGAGAGCCTGGGTGCAAAGAAATCTCCCTATTACTTCTCAGCAAGTGGTGATCAGAAAGCAGCTTTTAAAAACACTGCTTATCTGTGGAGCCATCAATGTCTGGTTGAAAAGCATTTGTTTTTAATTTCTCCATCAGATTGTGCTTTCAAATTTACACAACAGAACAGTATGGCATGGTAGTGAGGGGTCAAGGAATTTTAAGTCCTCATTTTATTTGAGATCTATATTATCTTATATCATTATTACATAAGGGGAATAGTAAGTTTTGTTGGAATCAGCTAATCATTTGGAGAGCTTCGTTCTTAATAAGCAACAGAGAGATGAGCCATTGTTGACATAAAGTTATACTGTGTAGATTTTTATGTATGTATGTATGCTGTATCACACACTCATATCCTCAGTATTTGTGGGGGGATTATTTCCCTAAGGGTGTGAAATCTGTGGCTATTCAAAATTCTTACGTTAAAAAAAGTGTTATTTGCATTTAATCATCTGCTTTGAATCATCTCTAGATTATTTCTCATAGTGAAATTACTATAAATATGTAAGTGGTCATTACACTGTATCATTAGGGAATTATGACAAGAAACAAACTGAAATGTTTAGCACAGAACCTTTTTATTAAGTATTTTTAATCCATAGTTGGTTTCATCTGCAGATATAGAACCCAAGCATATAGAGGGTTAGTTGTGCAGACACACAAACATGCACACAGATATTCAAATTGCACGGAAGAAAATACATGTTGGCTTATTAGCATATGTGAAGATAGATTTGTCATTGAGAGTGTTTGTGCTGGATGGTCTTATGTCAACTTGATACAAGCTAGAGTCATCTGAAAGGAAGGAATCTCAATTGAGAAAATGCCTTCATAAGAGTCTGTAAGGCATTTTCTTTATTAGTAATTGATGAGGGAGGGCCCAGCCCATTAAGGGTGGTGTCATCTCTGGGCTGGTTCTCTTGGATTCTATAAGAAAACAGGCTGAGCAAGCCACGAGGAGCAAGCCAGTAAGCAGCACTCCTCCATGGCCTCTGCGTCAGCTCCTGCCTCCAGGTTCCTGCTCTGTTTGAGTTTCTGTCCTGGCTTCCTTCTAGATGAACAGTGATATGAAAGTGTAAACCAAATAAGCCCTTTCCTCCCCAACTTGCTTTGGGTCATATTGTTTCATTGAAGCAATAGAACCCTAACTAAGACAGTGCTTTTCTCCATCAGTATTCAAACAATGGCCTTGATAACTGAAGAGATTAAAAATAGGTTCAATCTCACTGTAAAGTTTATATGTATGGTTTAAATATAGTTTAACTGCAAGTGTAACTTTATCCCGGGAAAGTGAGCAACATCACTCACGCTCATCCCCCCCCCCCCCATCCAGGCGGTTGTTCCAGAGTATTCACTTGTGTGGCGCAGGTAGGAATGGTGGTGGTGGTCTTCGCTGGGATGCTGCTAGAGACCTGAAGACATTTGCTTTCTTTCTGTTACAATGTCCCTGTCACCTGTTCCGAGCATGCTCAGACATTTTGACACACAAAAATCCAATGTTAAAGAAATCAGAAACTTCCCCTCAAACAAGAGTATGTGAAATCACATCAACCCCACCCCATGGCTTGATTTTTTTTAGAAAACCAGAATTGAATGTTCAAAGTTGAACGTGAGAGCAGCAGTCCTATACATGGCAAATGGAGCATTGTCATTCTTTATTAATTATTCATTTACAGTACTAGGAATTGAGCCCAGCATGTCATGTATGCTAAACAATCGCTCAACCGCTAGGCCATGTCTCTAGCCTTCTTCACATTTTTTATTTTGAGACAAGACCTCATTAATCTGACCAGAATGGCCTTGAATCACTGTGAAGCAAAGCAGATCAGATCCTGAATTTCTAAGTTCAGCCTCCCAAGAAGCTGGGATCATAGGCACTGGGCATCTCCAAGCACCTGCATTTAAAAAGAGTTCAAGCTGTGCAGCATGGCCACCTTCTCTTTAAGGAGCTACTGCGGGATCATAGACTAGGTCATTCATATCTCTGGGACTGAATACAACTGTTTCCTTCACTGCTCACATGCCATTCTAAGAGATACCCTTGGACGTTTCTGCTGTCAGGGCTGCATAAGACAATAGTGAGGGATTGCCCAGTGAGTAGTCCATGACACCAGCCAGACATGGGAAGTCTCAACAACCGTAATCTCGGGAAATTCTCATCAGAAAGGGAGAGTTGAAGTTCTTAATGGGAGGCAAAGTCGATAAGTCAGGGACCCAAAGGTTAGCTTTGGTTGTGTTTTCATAATGGTGTAAATGGGAAGCCAGAGAAATGCTACTGAAATAAAATGAGCTGAGACAACACCTAGAGCCAGACAAATAGATAACATCCAACTCACCATCACATCTTTCGGGCTGGCTTGAGTACAGGGTAGGCTCGGAATATCTCATAGACCTTTGTAGACCATTGTTTGTCTAACATAGCTGGTTACAGATTTTCCTCAAGGAGATTGTTTTGATGTTGTTGTTTTTTAAAGTAAACTCTGGTGATTCTAACTCAGCAGATCCCCAGGTATCAAATGGAAATTCTGCATTTTGAATGAGCTCCCAGATCTTGCCATGGTTTGGGCTACATTTTGAGTAGGAAGAAATTTATGAGTCAGTAATGGTTGGATTACCTGAACAGCTTTTTGAAAGACTTTAGAATCCGTGTTCTTTAGGAATGCTACACTGTAAAGAGTGCGCTGAACTAGGCAGAATGGCTCAAGCTGGATCCCAGCATTTGGGAGGCAGAGCCAGTAGGCTATCTGTCTCTCATTCTAGGTGATCCTGGGATACATAGAGAGTTCCAGGCCAGTCAGAACTATATAGCGAGACCTGTGTGGTGAGCCCTCGTATGGATAACTTCCAGGTGAGAAACACTGTGTCCTCAAGAAAGTCATAGTGTACAGGAGATGTAGAAGAACTCTTTTGACTCCTTCTCATCTCAAAAGTGACCTAGGGCACAGGAACTGATAGAAAGACACCTCAAAGGGGACTGGGGAGATAACTCAATCATGAAGTGCTTGCCCTGTGCAAGAATGAGGACTGACTTTGGACTCCTAGCACCCATTTAAAAAATCCAGGTGTAGTAGCATGCACCTGTAATCCTAGCTCTAGGAGGCTGAGATGGGAGGATCTTTGGGGCTTGATGGACAGTCAATCTAGCCAAGTGGTGAGCTCTAAGTTCAGTGAGAGACCTTGTCTCAAAAAAGTAAGGTAGAGAACAGTTATGGAAGACACCTGACACTATTGTCAACATCTGCATGGATATTGATGATGGCACCAGAGACTCAACCCTTACAGTTGTCTCTGAACTTCTGCTTAGCAGCATTTTGAGGAAGAAAGCAAAAACAAACAATTCCAGTTACAGGGTCACTGAGGTCTAGGTACAAATCACCAAATCAGTGACATCATCAATCCCAGATTCATAGAACTGCAAGCTTTGACTGTCAATGTGAGCAAAAGGCGTTCAGGGAAGAAAATGGTGTTTCTGGGGCAAGCCACCCCTTTGTCAAGAAATCACTAATAGATGATTTTGTAAGTGTTTGTTATGGATTACCTTAGTTAACTCTCACACAAATACTGCTGTTAATGAACAGGTGAAGGACTAGTTTTGGACAGATCAAGTCACAAATCACACAACTAGTAGGAAATAAGCTAGGACTCCAGACAGAAATGGGTTGATTTTTTCCCCCAATAAACATTTTTTGATTGAAAGTCATTTTAATGCCTTGGCCAAAATATAATTTTATAAGACCGTAACATCATCTACCCAAACTACTTCACAGTGTATTCCTGAAGTTTTAATAAGATAAGATGTTTGAAATGGCTTGAACTGTATCTATAGACAAAATGAGACGGGGGGACGGGGGGGACAAAGAGGAGAGGAGAGGGGAGAGGGAGAGAAAGAAGGAGAGGGAGAGAGAGAGAGAGGGAGAGGGAGAGACAAGCAAACAAAGGCACTTTGGGAACCACAAAGGGTGTGTTTACTTGCTGATGTGATTTATTATTACAGGTTTTGGAACTATGGCTGCAAGTCAAGACTGCAGCATAAATCAACGTTCCTTCCAGCACCAAGAGATAAAAAGGTCTCATTTGAACTCAAAACTTCTTCTTTTGGCCTTGGTACAGCCTCTCCTGGTTTGTCTAAATGGCCTTAAGACAATTACTTTCCTGTTTCCTAAGAAAATATAAATAGAGTTCTCTCTCTCTCTCTCTCTCTCTCTCTCTCTCTCTCTCTCTCTCTCCCCCCTCCATGTGTGTATGCATGTGACAAATTGCTGAGAATTAATAAATTTAAAGTTTATCTTGCAATACTGTAAGCAATGGGGAATCAGTGAATGCTATTCACCTGGGAATGCAATAATGAATGTTCAGCTTAGGAATGATGGGTCATTTTTACAAAGAAGCTACGAGAGAGGGGCAATGGCTAGAAAGGAAGTAAATGCCCTGCCCAGAGGTGCAGCCCTGGCCTGCATGGCCTCAGTGCTGTGGAGTGCTGCAGACGCTTGACCTGAACCTGGCACCATTAGACTGGGAAGTGAGCGTGAGTAGAACTCAAAGAAAACCAGAAGTTGGCTTGTCAGGGGGAAAGAGAGCATTCTGCCAACACGTGAGACTTGAGGGATAGACTGTGTTCAATGGACAATGTATAGAAGTCGCATGGTGGCCGGGCGTTGGTGGCGCGCGCCTTTAATCCCAGCACTCGGGAGGCAGAGGCAGGCGGATCTCTGTGAGTTCGAGGCCAGCCTGGGCTACCAAGTGAGCTCCAGGAAAGGCGCAAAGCTACACAGAGAAACCCTGTCTCG